>JAECUM010061143.1:0-30083 GCA_016617855.1 Megalonaias nervosa
GTTTAAGACGCAAAACAGATTCCCGGATGAGGGTTACATGGTCATCCTTCCAGAACAAAATAGAAGCTTTTTACATGCCTAACATCACGTACTCCCAGTATGGTCTTAACTGAAATCAATGGTTCTTACTCTGGGAAGGAATAAAAAAAAATAATAAAAGGTTGTTTACTAAAACCCTTACTGGTTCTGAATCAAGGTCAGCAGCTAGATACAGTGTTTCTATTATTATAACAGTCAGATCAAACAGAACTGAACTGAATTTCTGGAAAAAGTCAAATCCAGTAAACAAAGTTACCTTACAATAGCATGTAATGGAATAAATTTTTTTTTAAAACAAACAAATAATTAAATTAAATATACATAACAATATTGATACTGAATCCTCTTTCAAAGATAATATCGATATTGAATCATCTTTCAATGCTAGCCATGCTAATAGCTTCGTTAATAAACACGTCCTCTCTAAGGGCGCCTGAAGAAAACATACACGGACATACAATTGCAATGTTGTATGTGTCAAAGAATTTGAATACAATTAATTTATTAAAAACAAAATTTAAATTTTGAAGCACATTTTGTATCATGTATACCTTACAAATTTGTGATCTTTTAAGTCAAGTAAACTCTTAGTGGGGGTGGCTTCTAACACATATTTGACTGTGCCTGCATGACGTACGGAACATTTGAATTTTATTTATGATTGATCCATAGGTTAGGTTACATCCTCCAGGATCATTCAACATATAATGGACATGCTGGCAAGTCGTCATTTTTATGTTCACCAGTTAGTCTGTGCAAGAATAAAGGTGACCGAGGAAAAAAAAGCGCACTATTTCCCTTCAACAACATGCTCATTGTTGATGCTAGACACGTGATGATATTGATATTGATATTAGAGGCGTGATGATATTGATATTAGACGCGCGATGATATTGATATTAGACGCGTGATGATATCTGATATGCTGATGCATTCCAACAGAAGTTACTCTACGCTACTTAATTTGTTTTATACTGCTCTTTGGAACAAAATGAAAGCCTTTTAGAATTAAGGAGACAATGGCCTAGACAGGAATATACTGGGATGGAGGTGGGAGTAGCGGAGCAGTTGGACTAGGCAGGAATATACTGGGATGGAGGTGGGAGTAGCGGAGCAGTCGGGCTAGACATGGATATACTGGGATGGAGGTGGGAGTAGCGGAGCAGTCGGACTAGACAGGAATATACTGGATGGAGGTGGGACTAGCGGAGCAGTTGGACTAGACAGGAATATACTGGGATGGAGGTGGAGTAGCAGAGCAGTCGGACTAGACAGGAATGAACAGGGTGGAGTTGGAACAGCTGAGCAGTCAGAATATGGACAAAAATAAATACTTGCTCAATCCCATTAAAAAGTGAGCACCCTTCTCCCCAACTGTATTTACCTATATTACTCCCAATTTGTTTCGTAGAAGCCCCGGGTAGCCGAGTGATCTAGGGCCTGGGTGGCCAAGTGGTCTAAGACGCTCGCCTTTACCAGTCATTGCCACCTCATCTCTGTCATTATGGGTTCGAGTCGGTATGTGAGGAAACTTGCCAGTTGCTTCCCGTAGGTCGGTGATTCTTCCAGGTATTTACCCGGGTTCTTCCTCCCCCAGTTATCGTGACCACCATGTATAGCCTATCATGTGCTGAAAAATGGCTTCAAGCCTACTACAACAATAGCAACAACATGTTTCTTTCGACAACAATAGCAATAACATGTTTCTTTCGACAATAATAAGAACAACATGCTTCTTCATAAACTGCAGATGGAATAATTCAAGCAATGGACCAAATGTCAAGGGCAGATACGTCGAGTAAAGAAATAAAATCTATTCCATATTTTTTCCCCAAAGATTTCATAATTTTCATGGCGCCGGGTTGATTCAGAGGTTAACATGCCAACTTGCAACCGGAAGAGTGCAGGTTCGACTCCTGCCCTGACCAGGCTGCTTTGGTCACGTGATATAACCCCTGTACAAGGTATTTGCTCCAATGTCCTCGGTACTATATCAACGTTAATGTATTTCCACTCAGAACCAATCAAACAATCAATCAATCGATCGAACTTTTCTGATCACTGAAATAGCGGAGATAATTTAGAAGATGCGGTTGCAAAAGTCGTACCTCTTTTGCCACTTGTGTGTATAGTGGAATATCTACTTTGATGCTGTCTGCAACAGTTACATGAATCAATCCGAAACAATCAGAATCAATCCAAAACAATAAAAAACAAAAGCAAACATTACAAATCTTTAAGCCTCGCAGTACTTGAGAAAACTATATCTGGGTAAAATCTTTTCGTTTTCAAAAACGGCTTTAGCTTCTAAATCAGCACAATGTCAGACCGGTTGAATAATCTTATCCTGAGAAACAACAGCTATCGAAATTATTAATTTTATTATTATCGAATGATCAAAGATTATGATTGTGAATTTAGATTTTAGGTGGTGTGTGTGTGATTTGGATTGTTAACGTAGCTTGAACCATTTTTCAGTCATATCGCTACGATGTGTACAGTGTGTCAGTTTATAGTGATGAGCTCTCAGGCATCGTGCCACAGACATGTGGCATCATGTCCCACCCAGTCACATTATCCTGACACCAGGTCGACCAGTCCTAACACTAACCTCTTAATGCTGAGTGCCAAGCGAGGCAGCTGCAAGTGCCATTTTTGATAAGTCTTTGGTATGACTCGGCCGAGGTTCGAACCCGCGACTTCCCGCATCCGAGGCGGGCGCTCTAACCACTTAGGCTACCGGAGCAGTCAGATTTTAGGCGGAGATGCAAACTTAAATGGTACAGACAGATATAAATCATGGATGCATTGAAAGTAGCTATTCCTCATTAGAAATAATACCTTTCGTGCTGCAAATGAACTTTGATACTGTGATAGGGCAAGTATAAGGTTATACAACGCCAGGAAAAACGTTTGAAGATTTCTCAACTAAGTGGCTAATTATGATCATTTTCTTCAAAATTCCTGCATCAGCATATTTTAGTTGTGAAATAACATTAAGCTAATTTAGTTCTTAACTGTTTAAAAAGGAGACTAGTGAGTTTAATGAAGTTACTTTCGAAGTTAAAAAGTAGGAACTCCTACAGCGTTTTTAATGCTCTTTCTATACATGACATCTGAGGCCATAATTACCGTTAGAATTTTGAGATCATGGTTCATTGAATCAATGCGAAAAACGAATATACTGGTATCTCATCAGGATCAGGATCTAATAGCCCTTACCATCCGCATGCCTATTTATTGCAATTATACTTTCAAAATTTGTCTTTCAAATATTTTTAGTTTCTTAAACTGAAAATAAGATGTATAATGTCTACTAGTAATTAATAATACCTTTTGACTTAATACACGCTTGATGATTGGACAGGAACGATGCGCGTGACCATTTCTACCAAATTATAATATACGCTTGATGGTTGGACCGAAACGAAGTACGTGATCATTTCTACCAAATTATAACCGGCAGCATTGGATTCATGCTTGATGGTTGGACCGGAACGAAGCTTGTGATCTTTCTACCCAGTTATAATATATATTTGACCGATAGCATTTGATAAATGCTTGATGGTTGGACCGGAACAATGCACGTGGTCATTTCAACCCAGTTATAAAATAAATATACGCTTGATGGTTGGACCGAAACGAAGCACGTTGTCATTTCTAACCAATCATAGCCAGCAGCATCTAATGCAGCATGCGGATGATGACATTTCATGAAAGTGCTAATTCATGTAACGTGTGAAGAACAAGCGGATGTTAAGATTTAACATAACACGAATTGTTAGTGTGAAGCCGAGTTTTGATACCGCTCGAATGAAAGAGATACGACATTAATTTATATAACGACAAGATATGATTCAAATCATGATTCTGTACGATAACTGAAGCCACGACTATTTTCTTTTTTTTTTTGATGGGGCTAGTATCTGCTATGTAAGAATAAATGGAGCCCAACGCGATCTTAGAAGCGGAGGAACGGTAGGAAAGCCATGAATCTAGAATCTTTAGTTTGCTGACAAATTGAAATATAGCATAATGTTTTTGCAAAAATAGGTGCGAATTCGTAACAAAGGGCCGATTATGTAAATATTTCCTCTGTATTCATCTACTCAAAATATTCCCATTCTCTCAGCAAATAACTTGTGGGAAGAATCCTGACATTCCAGTTATTTCTATAAGAAAAATAATAGCTAAGACCTTTTCCTCTGAAATGTCTGAATTTTTCTAGGATCTACAACTCTACAGCACAAGTCACATGGGTCATGTATGCGCGTTTACTCATTTTAATGAAATATAAATCGTTCTTTAAAATTTAACACTAATTTTCTTTAACCCAAGTCTATTCAATCCTGATTATTTAATGCTGTGCACCTTAATTGTCACCAAAAAACTTCCAGACGAAAATTATCTATTGCTTTGGACTTTTACAATGGTGGCCATGTACTAAACTTGGGTCAAAATAAGAGCGCGTTGAGTGGAATCGTCACAATCGAGGGTAGTACGAATTTTGGTTATCAATATGCGTAGCTTTCATTGTGACATCGCAGTGGGCAACATTCAATCCGGATTGTACTGGATCACACCTTTAGGTTTATTTCGTTCAAAAATGTCTACGTACTTTATCATTGATTTTGCCGTATGCACCTCTCGGGGCGTCTAAACAATGACCTTCCAAAGGAATATGGATGTATAAGAATCCAAATAAAGTGAATACTTGCCACTTAAAGGTAAGCAGAATCAAATTCAATAAAACGACACCCATTACTAAAATAGTCGTTGTTGATAGGCCTACATGACCCGTGCTTCCTGTACTTCAGACTGGTTTTAGAAGGTGCACTGGCGGTATCTTCTTTGCTTACCAATATGAAAAAGGAGTTGCATTAGTTATGTCCCTTTTGGCTCTCTCTCTCTCTCTCTCTCTCTCTCTCTCTCTCTGATTTGGATTTTTAACGTAGCTTTAACAATTTTTCAGTCATATCGCTGCGATGTCTGCAGTGTGGCAATTTATAGTGATGTCTAGCACTAGGGCATCATGCCGCAGACATGCATGATGTCCCACCCAGTCACAATATCCTGGCACCATGCCGACCAGTCCTAACACTAACCTCGTAATGCTGAGCGCCTAGAGAGGCAGCTCTTAGTACCATTTTTATTTGGTATGACTCGGTATGGTTTCGAACCCGCGACCTCCCTCACTTTTGGCAAAGTCAAATATTTGCCCTGATAAAACAAAGTCATTGTACTTAACATTAAAAGAACAAAGACTCGTTTTCATTTTTAGAGCTAATAAAAACGTTGAAATCGTCTGATTTCAATCTTTTACTTATTTCATACGGCAAAAGTGCTAACGTGCCTCAGTGGTCCAGATGTTAAACTCGTGACCAAAAGGGTTGCTGGTTCGATTTAAATTGTTAGATCAGCCAGGATAGGCTAGCCCGGTGTGTCTTTCAAAGCATTGCTTTGCCTTGAAATACCACAACATCATCAATTATCTTAACAAAGAAACGCGTTTAGAAAATGCTGCGCCAAACAAACTCACAGTGTAGCATCTTTTACATTTCCACCCGGTTGATGTGTGTCCATTCTTTGAGAGGAGTCAACCATACATAGATAGCCCCAAGATTCTCTCTAATAAAAATTTCAATACATCACAAGACGTCGTGAAAGAAGCATTTCCCAATACATCTTCTTTAGGGTGCGAGAAAATTAAACATCATATGGATATTTCGGGTTTAATTTATTATATCACTCTAAAGATGATATATTGTGAAATGATTCTTACATGGGATCTCATTACTGCATCACTTCATCGTGATGGATTTGACCTTTTATTGTCTTTTCTTATTTCTGTAGGACTTTGTTACAGGTGAATGATAAGGCTATTTGTTTGTACTCGTACCTGAATGACCTGGTTGCAGTTTGCATGTTGTGAGTCATACTTTATTATTCTTCTGATATTAAAAAGCAATTAAAATAATAACTGATGAACTTTTGGCATACTCTTTTTTTGGTTCTTGCACAATAATGGCGAGACGACAGAAATTTGAAAAGCCTTTTCCAAGGTGCCATTTTCACCTGTTAGACCTATTTAGATTTTCTGTTTTAATCATGACATCAGTGTCACATGCTTCCTACAGTATTATTTCTAATACCGGAGAAAGGTGGACAATGAAAATTTAAATAGTTCAGAGCCCCCAGTCAGCAATGCCTACAGTCTAGTATATTAATAACTCGTGAGAAAAGTATAATTTAATAAAATATAGCAATTGTATTCAATAATTTCATCGACAAATTTCTCAGTCGCAATTTATTCCGAACAAACACAACCAATGATCTAATAACAGTTGCCAATTATTATTCCATTTCATGAAATTAAAGGTCTTAAGTGAGAGTGTTTCCTTTCAATGCTGTCTGTTACGCGTCTATCAATCATCGTGCGCCTCTTGTTTCTCTTTGTTACTTCCGGTACCCTTGAAAACGTGCAACCCTGTCACTTCCGGATCCATTCCTCCGACACTTCCGGTTCTTTCTATCAAGTGCCTCTTCCGGCACTGCACCTGCACACAAACTGATGACGTCACTATAACGCCTACCACGTGCTCTTCACGTCTCTTTCCTCGTCTCCGATCCTTGGATGTCGAACTCCTGGACCCACCCTGAACGTTTCCTCAAGAAGCCTTTGTTCGCAGATCCAAACCTAGAATTCCAACTAGAATTTCATTCCGCCTTTAACGAGTGTGCAACTTGTGCCACTCGGAGTACAGTCTAAGGGCTCTCAACTTGTCTATGATTTTCGCCCATGAAATATGGATTTAGTTCGAACATAAGCGGCTGAATATTTAGACTCCGCCCTATATTTGAATCTCTCAGTTTTGATTGGATACGGTCTGGTCTCTTTGAAAATTGCCTGGATTAATTTAACACTTACTTGTCACTCTCTGGTTCCATTTTCCCAAAGCCTGAAATTGCTTTCAAGTCGATCGTGACATCACTGACGGATTGCAAAACAAACATCAGAGTCTCCGCTCCGTCGTCCTGGTTGTATAATTCCTTTAGAACTTGAAATCGGACGGGTCGTTGCGTAATGGTTAAACAACAGACTGGCAGTTTCTTTGTGTTCAGAGTCGGGTTTATAGTCGATATCTCACATAATACTGTAATAAATTTGTAGTGGTTATAGCACCCCGTTTAAGGAATTCTTAGATTTGTGTGATTACTTGTGTGATTATTGGAATTCGGTGCAATGGAAATATTCCTTAGCCCGAAATAATTAGACAGTTATTAGGAGCAAACATCACGGAGAGAAAGTGTTAGTGAATTTCCATGATGCCGTGGTCAGTTAATAGTGAATTCAGATCCAAACCGCTTGAGTGACCCTGAGAAGCATAGTCCGTATTAAAATCAAGTGGCGTTCCTTGGTGTTGTGACTGCAGTGGCAGTATTTACGGTAGGAAACCGGTAAATTACACGATGAAATAAGCAAGAAGGGACTCGGCAGATACCGTTTATGTCGCATGGTGGCAAATGTGATGTAGTTGTATTGGCGTAAGGCGCCTTGGAACCATGGATTGATTGGCCTAAGGTGGCGTAGTTAAAATAGTTCCCTGGGTTAGGGGATAGTTGTAGAGTTTCTACGGCGTGAACTGCTGACGGTACGGAAAGTTGATGAAGGGAAACTATGCAGACGTGCGGTTGATAGATATTTGGCAAGTTGGGAAATCTGTGGTTTTACATTGATTAGAGTAAAATTTATGTATAGAATGGACACGTCGGGCTTTCTAATTTACAACTGAAGTTGTATAGAAGTCTTTGGAAATTTGGGGTAAACTTATGACTTCTAGCGGGAATCGCGCCAGGGTTTTGACACCGCTCGGTCAAGCAAAGACCCCTGGCTTGTAACAATACGTATTGACATTATCCAAGTCCCGCGCAGGTACTCTTAGCTACGAATTAACTGTAAGAAGAAATGTATACATGAGGCATCTGCAAATTTTCCCACAACGTGACAATCAACATTTGCTTTCCTACTCTGCTGATGGAGAAACTTTGCTGTTGATGGGTTTAACGCCATTTCTCAGCACGTGATGGGCTATACATTGTGGCCGGGATAACTGGTGGCAGATAAACCCGGGAAGAACCACCGAACTACGGGAAACTACTGGCAAGCTTTCTTACATACCCACATTGTCCGAGCCAGAAGCTCGAACTCAGGCTGGAGATACTTTATAACGTATTATTGATGTTGAGCTTTTCTCATTCCAAATAAAAATTTTGGACATCAATAGTTTTTACAATTAAATACGTTGATAAATCAACCATAGCATAAAATAGCATTTCCATACGTATTAGGCATTGTGCCATAAATTTCAAAAAACCAAATACCAATAAAAAATATGGTTGTTCATGCACATTAGCTGCCGATTTTGACTTGCCAAAAGTTTAAATTTTTGCATAGTTGCACATACTGCTTGAAGATTGCTACTCCGAAATTGCTTTGTCTACATTAGATTGGTGAAAGGTTTCTAATTTATGCCAAATATTTCTGGCAAGCCTCATATTGACAGGTACTGCAGCAATATACTAGGATTCTGCACTTTCATAATTTTGATATAATTGCAGATGGGAACTGTATGCCCACCAGGACAGACCGGGATTCTGCACTTTCATAATTTTTATATAATTTCAGTTTGGATCTGTATACCCACCAGGATAATCTGATATTCTGCACTTTCATAGTTTTGATATAATTGCAGATGGAACTGTATACCCACCAGGATAGACTGAGATTCTACACTTTCATAATTTTGATATAATTGCAGATAGAAATTGTATACCCACCAGGATGGACTGCGTCAGAATTATCGGTACCGCGAATTTCTTTTCATGTGGTGCCTTGCTGAAAATGATTCCTGATTATGTTACTGCAATCAAGAGAATGTGTACATTTTCTCTGTAGTGCAAAGGACCAAATAATAGGGGAAATATAATCTTAAATTCGTACTGAAATATTCATGCCTTGGTCTTACTGCACCTGTCATGAAATTTCACCAATTGGAATGATGCATTAAGTAAACATACGTTACAATGTCGCCTTTGTAAAATATATTTAGCCTTATTTATTGAATCCCTAAACCTCCCTTTTTGTCTTTTTAGCTTGATAAATCTAATCCTAAGCGCCAATAACACAGACACACACACACACACACGCACACACGCACATTATATAGGGTTTTTTGTATGCACTGTGGCAGATAGCCACTATATCTTTACTTATCATACCTGTCAAGAAGTTGTTTTATAAGGAGCAAATAATATTCATTTGTAAACTCCTAATAAGTCAATGTTAAATGTTATTACATTCCAGTAGTATAACTGAGCTAAGGGGTCAATACTATTCATTCTAAAACTCCTAATAGATCAATATTAAATTTTATTACGTTCCAGGGTTATTATTAAGCTCTACAAATTTTGTCAGATTATTATACAAGAATTACCACCAGTCAAATTTTTATACAAGAACCACCACCTGTCCAATTCTTTCCAGCTACAATTATAAAAAATTAATTTTTCTACATAGACTCTGAATATTAACATTCTCTTGAACAACAGAAAATTTGGTCTGTTTGCCTTTAAATCTACATTTGTAAAAAAAAATACAAAAAAACAAAAAACAAAAAAAATTCAAAAATGAACACATTTATCATCTCATCATTCGGAGTTTATCTTGCATTCCAAGAACAATATTTGTTTTCGGAGAAGACCAATTTGTTTGCACGTGTACGCTTATAAGTGATCAGCTGCAAAACATCGTCATAAAATTCTGACAAATGCTGCTGACCTAAATAAATGATGCCTTGTTTTTTTTTGTTTTTTTTTCATTTAAGCTACAGAAAAAACAAAGACAATTGGATGCAACTTTTCTTCTGCAGAACAAGACAAGCATCGGAAGTAGTAATTTTGGGTAATAAATTTGTCCTGAGCACATTTGACCCTGGGACGTTTTATGTCTGTACGAGGCGAAAATAATGACTGACAGTCCTCTCTCTACACTATTAAATTTTAAATTCTTTTTAAATTAATATTTATTTCATTTCATTAATTTCAGTCAATTCTTCATAAATATTCCAACAACCATTTTCACATATAATAATGCAATATCTTTGTATTATGATGGGTTACTATAAATTCTTCTCTTAATCAAAGTTTAATTTTAAAATAAACCAAAACATCTATCTGGTGGTAATATACCTTGAGTACATGGAAAAAACTTTTCAAATAACAATAATGCATCCAAGTTCCGTCTTTTTTTGACAAAGTCTGTAACGTATTTACACCTTTTTCAAAGCATATTTGTTAAAACACTTTTTTCACGAGACGTAAGTTGTTGTTGAAACATACCACTCTTTCTGAGTCTAGAGAAAATTATTAGTATATTCTATTTTAAATTCCTAATGAGAATATAAGCTCCGAGAAAAGGATTTAAACCTGAGGTTGTTAAAGGTGCCATATCACTTGTGGGGTATGCGGTACTAGCACAGCATTCTATTTAAAACGAACTTTATCAATACAGGGTGCTGACTCAATAATATTTTCACAGTTTTATTACAGTTTTATTCTATTAAAAACAATATTCTTATCCATGCAAGTTTCAGCTCATTAACGAAATTAAAAATATTTACCATAGATAATCAACCATATTTGTAATCTTTCACCACAACATCTATTTTAATCGTATGTCTTGATCCGTTCCGCCGAGAAATGAATTAAAACGTGAGTTAATATCCTTCAGAACTCGTTCTGACAGATTTAGTCAACATAAAAGATAATGGGGCTTTTTGGATTAAACTCTGTATCTCTGCGCCTTTTACAGTGATGCAAGAGGCCTTTTAATCTACTCAAAAGGTCCTTTGCAGTGCTGTAGGGGGGCCTCTTTTCCTATATAATTTACCTCTGAAATCCAGGAATTGAAAATGACCAAGCGGAGCTAGCAGTTTTATGAGAGGTGTAAATCTGAAGTAAGGCCAAGTTGTATACTCTATAACCCATATTACACCCATCAATTATACACCACAACAAAGGGAATTTAAAGCCTTTAAAAATACCTAAGATTGTTACGAGTCTATGCTCATAAATAAGTAACAGAAAAGAGTGAAGATAACAAGCTTTGTAAAATTTAAAAAACAATTTATTTCCATAGAATACAAAGTGAAAAATGAGAAAAAAAAGAACTTACGGTTTTGCCAATTAAATCCAAAAATAATCCAAGAATTAAAGACACAAGTCCTAGTAATTATAAGTTACTGCATTTGTATGGGAAAATATGAACGAGTTTTTCGGATGGCTATACTGCACGACCTTGGGAGTGCAGTATATCCATCCGGCAAAACGAGTTCATATTTTCCCATACAAATGCAGTAACCTTTTTATTATATGCTCATTTGCTTATTCTACCCAAGGCTTAAATATATAAACAAAAATACACTACAAGAAACAAAGTAACTGAATGTATGCCGTATTCCAAACTAAATACACAAGCGTAGATGCATCATTACACTACAGCATTATTAATGAACACGTAACTCCGCCCAGATAAATTTGAAGTTGGTCGCGCGCTAGACGCAAGTTTCGAAAGAAAATGGCGTTTGGTCTACTTAAAATTGAAATTTGGAGTCATATTGTGAATGAATGCGCATTGCAACAACTTTTCCATTTGATCTGGAATTAATATGTTTTGGTATTTTTGTCGATTCGACGCAATTTCGTGATTATGGTCTGGATTCAGTAACTTACATTGGATTCCAGCAGCGTCTGTGCCAATTCTACATGAAATACATCGTCTTGAAGCAGCGAGGCAGAAGTGTGTTGACATCGGCATGCGTGTTTCTGTTCTGTCATTGAATGATTCAGATCATAATGTGGGAAAAATATGAAGTCTTTCAATTGCAATTATCGAAAAGACGCTGTGGAATTTAATGTTTATTTCATTTTGAATGCAGTAAGGAGGATGTAACTGCACTTGGAATGTACTCGAAATTACAGTACAATTTCGAAATGTGTGATCAACCTTGAGAACCTATGACATGGCTCATGTAAATCGGATTTGCAGAACTAAGAAAGTACATTTTGAGGAAATTCAGGATGCAAAATTTTAAGTATATTTTTGCCATTTTTATTACCAGCTAAAGAAGACAGTTTATGTCTTATTACTTGCATGTTATTTGTAAGGACCCTGTCTGGCGTCTATAGCTAACCTAAATCTGAAACATTGTATCCAAACAGTTAACGCGGAATGTGCCAAAGCTGCTGAAATGTGGCAGTCCATGAAACATCAGCTGGTATGTGGCAGTCCATGAAACATCTGCTTTAGTTCATTCAGAAACAAATTGTTTGTTTACAATAGAAAGTAGTTCCTTTATTCGCGTGAATTCAATATGAATTAAGCGCGCGGGTGCAATATCGGAAAATATTGGCCGATTCTGACAATGTAAAGTTAACGGAGAGAAAAAATGAGCACATAATAATAGAACGTCCTGAATAAAATTCAGTTCAAGTCCTGAAGAGATTTAAAATTGAAGGCGATGACGTGTCTGTTATGGCCTGTGTCGTACTGATGTGTTAGCAGTCTCTTGTTGAATCACAGAAATATTATTTCAGATTTGAATTCAGCATAAATTCTAATGAATGTCTTTATCCAAGAATATCGTCAGAGCACTTTTGTGTTTCCAGTGAAAATAATCACTTGAATTCAATAACTTAAAGAAAAAAAAAAATTCAGCCCAAAATAGTCACAACATAACACAGTTTAAAATGCCACATGTTAAAGCAGGTCACAAATTAGCATTTTCTAAAAATAACCATTACCTAATGGAAAATAACCTTCTAGAATGATTTAATGTGCCTTGTTTATTTAAGACATGATACACTATGAAATTCACTTTGGAATCCAAAAACCCTTACCCAAATCAACATGTTTACCTGAATAATAATTTGGTCAATGAACTCTTACCCATAGAGGATAATGAATCTATTATTAGTTGTTTACATCAATGAAATAAATTTAAAAAAAAAAAGTCAATCAGGTCAAACAGAACTGAACTCAGTTTTGGACAAGGTCAAGTCCAGTAAACAGTGTTACATTACAGTAACATGTAATGGAATAAAAAAAAATTAAAACAGACAAATTAAATTAAATAAACATAGCAAGATATACAAGGTTTTTTTTTTTAAATAGCCAGTATAACCAGTGAGGAAAACTCGGGGAAATTCTTTTTTCTTTCAAATTCAAATGTTACGTGTAGGATCGTACAAAAGTAACAAAAGAAAAGAGTGAAGTCAACAAGCTTTGTAAATTTAACAAAATAATTTATTTCCCTAGAAAACAAGGTAAAAATATGAAATAAGACTTACGGTTTGTGAATATAATCCAAATATTAATCCTAGAATTGGAAAATATAAGTCCTATCACTAAACAGTTTTAATTGAATCCAAGTTCGAATCTCGATGAAGTTCCAGTATGGAAGGCGATAACGTCCTTTATAACCAGTTTGCGTTGATGTGTCAACAGTTCCTTGTTGAGTCACCAAGAATATAATTCCGGCTTTTGAATCCCAAATAATTTGGTACATGTCTTTGTCCAAGAATTTAGATGATAAAGAGTATTTTCCAGAGTGAATAAATTATTTTAAATAAAAAAACTCAATTCAAATGGCAACAACAAGACAAATACCTTGAGCCCGAAGGTATATATTTACGACTATATCAAATCCACTAGAAAATGTCTGATTTAACCCGCGATTTTAGATCACATGATGGCTCACATGGTCACTTAACTTGAACAGCGCAGTAAAAAAAAAAATGCCTATTAGCACGTAGGCTACTATAGCCTAGCTAAGAATCTGATTCCCACACTGGAAATAAATTTAAAAATAAAACGTTTATTCAGACTAACGCGTAGGCGAAGTATGACGTTGATTGCAACCAATGATTTGCACTCTGTTAACCAAATTTCTGAAACAAGGTCGGCCAAAAATACAATGAAGCAATAGTTTTGCGTTCTAATCAGGCTAAAAGAACTGAACTAAATTTACTGGGAAAAACGTCAAATCAGGTAAAAATATTATCCTTACAATAAAATGTAATAAAACAAAAATAAAATAAAAAGAAATTTAAAACTAACAAACAAATAATTTCATTACATATACGTAACACTTCCCCCATAAAGAAAAAGAAAAATATATATAATAAAGTTTTCTTTTTACATATGTAAATTATACATGAGGTAAAACAAAATTACATAAGAAAATTCTTATGAATTATACAAAGTGTACATGAAATAATATTTCAATACACGGGAAAGTGCATCTGCAATTAAATTATCTTTTCCCTTGATGTCAAGATTATATTCTTGTAAAAACAAACTCCACTTAATAATCTTTGATTTTTATTTTTCATCTTGTTGATGAAAGTAAGGGGGTTGTGATCACTAAACACAACAACCGAAGAAGGAGCTGAACTAATGTAAACTTCAAAATGCGGTAATGCCAATATTAAAGCCAAACATTCCTTTTCGATTGTTGAGTAATTTCTTTGGTGCTTATTTAATTTCTTAGAGAAATAGCACACTGGATGATCAACACCACTTCTATCTTCTTGAATCAATACTGCTCCAACCCCAACATCACTTGCATCAACAGATAGTTTAAAAGATTGACTGAAATTTGGAGCTGTAAGAACTGGCGCACTTTTAAATATGGCTTTTAACCTATGAAAAGCCTCCTAACATTTTTCAGTCCAAAGAAACTTGTTTTTCTTGCTCAACAAGTTTGTCAGAGGTTCAGCAATATTAGAAGAATTGGAACAAAATTTCCGATAGTATCCAGCCATAGCTAAAAATCGCATCAGTTGCGTTTTACTGACAGGCACAGGGAATTCAGAGAGAGCCTTGACCTTAGCATCTATAGGTTTAACTTGACCATGTCCCACAATATGTCCTAGAAATGTTACACAGGCATGGCAGAACTCACTTTTAGATAAATTGATTGTCAAACTTGCATCAGTGAGTCTGTCGAAGAATTTCCGAATCGTTGCTAGATGTTCTTTCCAGGTGTCGTTGTAGATGATGACATCATCAATGTAAGCATCACAATTATCTAGACCAGAGGTAATCATATTCATCAAACGTTGAAAAGTACTTGGGGAACTATTCATCCCGAACGGCGTTACTTTATATTGATAGAGTCCATCTGGAGTCACGAATGCCGAAATTTCCTTTGCCCTTTCCGTTAGTGGAATTTAACAAAATCTTTTCAGAAGGTCAAATTTGGTGACATACTTTGCAGTTCCAATTTTATCAATACAGTCATCGATTCTCGGTAATGGAAATGAATCTGTTTTTGTCACACTGTTCACCTTCCTATAATCAATGCACATACGGAAAGTTTCATCCGGTTTTGGAACATGTATACATGGTGAACTCCAGTCACTTTTACTGGGCTCCATGAAATCATTCTCCAGCAAATACTGAATTTCCTTTTCCAGGTATTCCTGTTTGAGATTGTTCATCCTGTATGGGTGTTGTTTCACAGGTTTAGAATTCACAATTTTCAACGTCATGAAATATTTTGTTTGTCCTCGTAGGAACATCTGGAAATAAGTGCTCATATTCAAATAATAACTGTTTAAGTTCATTCCTTTCTTGTTGTTGGAAATGTAAAAGTTTCTGGTCCAGATTTTTCATTATTTCCGAATTCCGAAGATTTGTTGCTCAATAGTCAATATTGTCCGATTGAATTCCTTTACTTAAATCCTCAGTGAGTGGGACAGGTACAACTAAATTAATTGCATGATTTACTTGGCCATCTCTTTCAATATACTCCTTTAACATGTTAATGTGGCAAAGATGTTTTTGTTTTCGCCTCCCAGGAGTATTTATGATGCAATTTAAATCATTTACTTTCTTTTCGACCGTGTATGGACCATAATACTTGGCCTGAAGAGGGTATTATGGAATGGGCAAGAGAGCTAGAACTCTATCACCAGGCTGAAAACTCCTTTCCTTTGAGTTTTTATTACATCTTAATTTCATTTTTGACTGAGTAGAGTGCAGATCTGCTCTTGCGACCTCACAAGCTTTGACAACTTATACTTAAAATTAGGTGCATAAACAAGAAGATTAAGTTCAGTATCTTCATTAGAAAGAAGTTTCTCTTTCAACAACTTCAATGGTCCACGCACATTGTGTCCGAAAACTAGTTCAAAGGGACTGAATCCCAAAGATTCTTGAACTGAGTCCCTAAAAGCAAACAAAAGTAAATGAATGCTTTCATCCCAATCTTTACCCGTATCAAAGCAATATGATCGAATCATGTTTTTTAAAGTCTGATGAAATCTTTCTAAAGCCCTTTGGCTTTCAGGGTGATAGGCAGAAGATTTGAATTGTTGAATTCCTAATTCATACATAACTTGCTGGAAAATTTCAGGCATAAAATTTGACCCTTGATCCGAATGGACAGATTTGGGAAGGCCAAATTGAGTACAAAAAACTTTATCAAAGCTTTTACTATAGTTTTGGTTTTAATATTCCTCAAAGGAATTGCCTCTGGGAATCTTGTTGACGCACACATACTGGTCAACAAATACTGGTTGCCTGACTTGGTCTTAGGTGAGGGACCAACACAATCTACCATAAATCTGCAAAATGGTTCGTCAAATGCAGGAATAGGTTGCAGATGAGCCTTAGTTATCTTCTGATTGGGTTTTCCTACCATTTGACAAGTATGACAAGATCTACAAAATTTACAAACATCACTTTTGATTTTTGGCCGACAAGAGTGAGTCAAGATCTTATGATAAGTCTCATTAATCCCTAAATGACCAGCCAAAGGAGTTTCATGTGCCAAACTAAGTATTTTCTGTCTGCAAGATTTTGGAACTACAATTTGATGGTTCACTAACCACTCGTCACCAGCAGGTACCTCGAGAGGTCTCCATTTCTCATAAGAACTCCATTCTTAATGAAATAACAGACAGGTACTTCAGTGGCTTCAATTTCACGAATGGCCCTCTGAAACAAACAGGAGATCTCAGGATCTTTTTCCTGTTCGACGACAAGTTATTGTCGTTTGTCACCCTGATTAAATAAAAGAGAATGAGTAGTTAAAAGAGGATCACTGTAATCAATACCTTTTGATTGATCCAAACAAGGAGTGAAAGTGACCTCATCAAAAGCCTGACCAATACATGTGTCAGCTAAAGGAATATTCTTCTTATCAAAATCATTCTCAAGAGCTTTCTTTGCCATAGCTCTGGTAACTGCACAAGCTGGGTATAAATCAAGGAATTCTTTTTCAATAGGATCAACTTTCTGATCCAAATAAGGCTTGTCAGTTACAAGTGGATTAACCACAACCTTGTCTCCAGCTAGGTCGTTGCCTAGTAACAGATGAATGCCCTCAACGGGTAAAGAAAACACAATTCCGACTGTCACAGGTCCTGAAACTAAGTCTGATGACAAATTTACAGAATGGAGAGGAACAGTAACAAAGCCGAACTCTACTCTCTGAATGAGAACTCTCTCATTATAACAGGACTTCTCAGAAAAAGGCATAGTACCTGATAATAAAAGACTCTGAGAAGCTCCTGCATCCCTTAAAATTTTAATAGGGATAGGATTGGCCAAATCACCCAAGAGTGATATAGAACCCTTCGACATGAATGGTTCATAATTCTCCATAATAAAACAGACTGGCGTTTTTGAGACCCAACAAATGTATTGCTTTCAATACATGACCGTCACCTTGACCTCTTAGAAATAAGGGCATTTGGGATAGGTCTATCTTGATTCTGATGCCTATATTTCAATTTGAAGCAATCAGAAATAACGTGTCCTTTTTTCTTGCAATAGGTACACGTAGGAAGAGACAATGATTTTGAATCAAGTTTATCTGAAGCTTTATTTTTAAAAGTTGTGCCAGATTGAGTTTTAGGAGGAGTTGTATTAGGCTGAAATACCTTTTTACCAGTAAGCTTTTGAGTGAAAGACTTGCCTACAACAGAAAGTTTATGAGTTAAGGAATATTCATCAGCGGCACGAGCAGCCTTTTCCAAGGTTTCGATGTGATGCTCGTAAAGATACATCCTAATGTCACTATGGACACAGTTCCTAAACTCTTCAAATAACATGAGTTGTCTGAGACTTTCGTAATCTTTGTTAACCTTTCTAGAAGAGCACCACCTATCAAATAACTGCTCTTTTTCTCTTGCAACTTCGACATAAGTCTTGTCAGTGGATTTTCTAAAATTCCTGAATTTTTGCCGATAATCCTCAGGGACTAACTCATAACCCTTTAAGATACATTCCTTAACCACTTCATAGTCAGCACTCTGCTCTAGTGACAGTGAAAACTAAATATCACTAGCTCTACCAGTAAGTACAAATTGTAATAAAAGAGTCCAATGCTCCCTTGGCCACTTCAAATTTTCCGCAATTTTTTCAAAACGAGGAAAATATCTGCCTACTTCTTTTTCCAGAAAAGGGGGCACTGACTTGATAGTTTTGAAAGCATCACAAGTAGGGGAGTGTTTTCCTTTTGCCAGCTCTAATTCTTTTAACCGAATTTCTCTTTGCATTTGCATATTTAGTTTTTCTTTCTCAACTTGCATTTGCATTTCATCTTTCTCTTTCTGAAACTGCATTTGTCTTACTTCCCTTTCTCTTTCCATTTATATTTTTTCTATTTGAAACTGAACCTGTCTTATCTCTAATTCCTACTTTTTTATCTGGACTTCCATTTTCAAAATTTCCAACCACTTCTGGGTAAAATTCAAAAAAATTCTCTACTTTTGATGATACTCTGAAAAAAACCCTGTTGATTCCACTAAAAATTTCAAATAAAATATGAAATAGTACTTGGGATTTAAAATATTCTGAAAACTAGGGAAATTTAAATTTCAAAAAACAATTTTCTGAAATATTTTTGCCAAAATTCATATATCCCAAGGACGAGACCCCAGTTTTCCTTTGCTACGTGTAGGCTCCTACAAAAGTAACAAAAGAAAAGAGTGAAGTCAACAAGCTTTGTAAATTTAACAAAATAATTTATTTCCCTAGAAAACAAGGTAAAAATATGAAATAAGACTTACGGTTTGTGAATATTATCCAAATATTAATCCTAGAATTGGAAAATATAAGTCCTATCACTAAACAGTTTTAATTGAATCCAAGTTCGAATCTCGATGAAGTTCCAGTAAGGAAGGCGATAACGTGCTTTATAACCAGTTTGCGTTGATGTGTCAACAGTTCCTTGTTGAGTCACCAAGAATATAATTCCGGCTTTTGAATTCCAAATAATTTAGTAAATGTCTTTGTCCAAGAATTTCGATTAAGAAGAGTATTTTCCAGGGTGAATAAATTATTTTAAATAAAAAAAACTCAATTCAAATGGCAACAACAAGACAAATACCTTGAGCCCGAAGGTATATATTTACGACTATATCAAATCCACTAGAAAATGTCTGATTTAACCCGCGATTTTAGATCACATGATGGCTCACGTGGTCACTTAACTTGAACAGCGCAGTAAAAAAAAAAAAAATGCCAATTAGCACGTAGGCTACTATAGCCTAGCTAAGAATCTGATTCCCACACTGGAAATAAATTTAAAAATAAAACGTTTATTCAGACTAACACGTAGGCGAAGTATGACGTTGATTGCAACCAATGATTTGCACTCTGTTTACCAAATTTCTGAAACAAGGTCGGCCAAAAATACAATGAAGCAATAGTTTTGCGTTCTAATCAGGCTAAAAGAACTGAACTAAATTTACTGGGAAAAACGTCAAATCAGGTAAAAATATTATCCTTACAATAAAATGTAATAAAACAAAAATAAAATAAAAAGAAATTTAAAACTAACACACAAATAATTTAATTACATATACGTAATACTAACCCCTATGCAAAATAGGAAACTATAGAGTTGCACCATCAAAGGTCTCTTACAGTGATGTAAGGGGTCTTTTGAACTACTCAAAGGTCTTTAACAGTGATGTAAGGGGTCTTTTGAACTACGCAAATGTCTTTCACAGTGATGTAAGGGGTCTTTTGAACTACTCAAATGTCTTTTACAGTGATGTAAGGGGTCTTTTGAACTACTCAAATGTCTTTTACAGTGATGTAAGGGGTCTTTTGAACTACTCAAAAGGTCTTTTACAGTGATGTAAGGGGTCTTTTGAACTACTCAAATGCCTTTTACAGTGATGTAAGGAACCTTTCGAACAACTCTAAAGGTAAACTAATATTAATCTCCAGAAGTACTGAAAGATAATTAGGTGTGAGTTTTTTTCCAAATTTAATGATTAAAGATAAATTCAGTGCAATCATAAGTTAGGTTATATTCAAGTCAAAATTTTCTTTTCTTTTGCGTTCCGTTCTACAACCAAGCCTCTAGTTCTGAAGCATTCATTCAAAGATTAGAGGATTTAAAATATTTGATGCGATGTGCGATATTTGGATAGCAGATTTCCATAACTTCTGTGAACTATCAAAAGGAAGTGATACGGTATGCGGTATTAAAATAAAGGATTTCAATGATTTCCGTGAACCACCAAGAGGAAGTTATGTGATATTAGCACAGCAGACTTCAAAAACTTCCGTGAACTATAAAAAAGAAGTGATACGGTATGAACATAAAGGGTTTCAGTGACTTTCCTGAATCATCAAAAGAAAGTGATGCTGTATTAGCACGGCAGAATTCCATAACTTCTGTGAACCATCAAAAGGAAATGATGCGACATGTGATATTAGCTGATTCAGACCTAAATGATATTTCTCTTTGATATGTTTCATTTTCCTCATTACATGAAGTAAAATCTCCACACACCGGATAATGATAAATTAGGAAAGTGAAAGGAAACAGTCAAAATCATTTTTAGATTGTGAGCTAAGCAGAGGCTTGTCCATTTACAAAAACCTTATTTTTTAGGCTTCTATTTCCATTTAAGCTTCCGTTCTTAGGCAGACATACAAACGAAAATCCTTCATAACGAATAAATAAAATAAGCAATCGGCACATCTCTTGGTTATTTCCGATAAGTCGAGAAATAACCTAACAGCGGCTGACGATTGCTACGATTGTGAATAGTCTCCTTCCTCCGCCGTATTGTGCCATGTGAATAAAAGTACCTCCGGATATAGTCAATGGCGACGAATTACATGGGAGATTTCTTCCTCGACTTAAGGGAAATGGCCAAGGTAATTCAAATGTAAAATAAGTTCTTAACACATCAGCCCAAGTGACCTATTATTGATCGATAAGTGATTTTGTTTTCAAGAGAAAATATTCATGAACAACAAGGAATCTTATCTCAGGCAGCAACGGGTGAAAAGAGTGTGGTGGATTTTTGCTTGCGACCATAAACAAATCTCACACACACACAAACACACGCACGCACGAACGCACGCGCGGGTGAATTTGCTTTGATTCTACAGAGGATCAACACACACACACACACACACTCACACACACACACACACACGGAAGGGTGAATTTACTTTGATTCGAGGGAGGATCACCTCCGCTTTAACACCTCTTACTTTGTTACATTTTTGTCTATCTTCCCGCATTATCTACTCTGTTAGCCTGTCATACCAATTGTTTTACGAGAAAATTTTTAAAAGTACGAATTTTATAATTGAATGCAAGTATGAAGAATACAAATGTAAAACTCATTAGACAAAACTACGTGAAGTATGCACCTTGTTTAGAATCGTCAACATGTAACACCCGGATGTGAAATTCGTTCAACAATATTTCGTGAAAGAAGCACTAATTTTAGAATCGTCTGCTTATACCACGTTGATATGAAACTCACTTAGACAATGCTGCCTGAAACAGCGACTCCGTTTATGAATTTCTACAGATACCACCCGGATTTTGAAACTCACATTGACATTGCCACGTCAAACAAAGACTCGTATTAGAATCGTCTACATACACAAAACGCACATGAAACTCGTTTGGGCAATACTACGTGAAATATGTACTCAGTTTACGATCTTCTACATATACCACCCTTATATGAAACTCGTTTAGTCAATCTTACGTAAAGCAAGCGCTCGGTGTAGACTCGTCTTCATGTACCATCCATCTCGTGCTTAGGTCAATAACATGGCCATAGAGTATGTTGTTGTTGTTGTTGTTGTTGTTGTTGTAGGGTTTAACGCCATTTTTCAGCACAAGATAGGTTATACATGGCGGCCAATATTATTGGTGGAGGAAGAACTCTGGAATACCCCGGGAAGAACCACCGACCCACGAGAAGCTACTAGCAGGCTTTCTCACGTACCCACGTTAGTCGAGCCTGAGACTCGAACTCACGCAGACAGAGGCGAGATGGCAGTGATCCGTAACGGTGAGCGCTTTAGACCACTCGGTCACTCGGGGCCCCCATAGAATATGTCAGGATAACTCAAAAAGTAAGTTTTAATAATGAAGTCTCTGTGTGGAAAATTTAATACCAGCCATTAAAATAAGTTAAAGCTTTATTTTCTTCTCATTTTTGTCTTTTTCAATTATTTCATTCATGTTTGACGGAGTTTCAGTGGCAGCCAAGTGTAGAGAACAACTCTAGTACTGATTGGTATCTCGTCCACTGAAGAAATCCGTTTTACGTTCCGTGTAAGAAGGTTATCTTTTAATTACTATCTTAATTTGGAAGCACCTTATCAGCCACAAAGGCAGTTACATGAGAGTTTTCCGCATATTTTTTGTCAGAGCCTTTGAGATGGTCCGATTTTTGCCCACAGAATTTAAAAGCTGCCAAACTCTCCAGTCAAAATCGGAGATCTTGACATTTTATTATTGATAGTGGCACTAATGGTTTTTGAGAAATATTCTCCTAAATAAAAAAATGTCCTTTAATGCTGCGTATATCGTATTATGTCTATATTGTCTACAAGAACTATTTTCACTTACTTTGGGCGATTCAAAATGTTCAATATAATATGTTTGGATATTGCCTTGAGAAGTTGTGGGAATTTTAATTAAAGTTATGGAAATGAAAAACGCTTTTGTTTAGAAATTGTATGCAAGAGTGTACATTGAGTAAAATGGTTGTTGCCGTGGAGAGAATCAAGATGCTGACGTGATATAGTGTATTAAGAAATTATTAATTTCTGTCTTAATTCATCTCAATTTTCTTCAACTCCGTAACACTCAAGCATCAGTCAATCATTTAGGTTTTATTCGGGGTTAGGGGTTTGGAATAGTTTTGGAAAATAATTTCCGGCTTTCAAATTTATTAAAAACTATTCTTGGTTTGGTTTATAGCCAAACCAAATAAACAAGGATGAGGTTAAAAATAAAAAATCTTATCCCAGCTAGAAGAAAACCTTATTCCCCCATGCTCTTCACCCACCCCCACCCCCAAAAGTAAATGGTCGGTCATAAGACATTTCTTTACTCTGATGTTGATTTTCAGTAACAAAATAGAACTGTAATAGTAACTTTTTTGTTTCTGAAGTATTAAATGAACACCATTGATTAACAAACACTATAATATGGTCTTCACCCAAGGTTGTATTGGATTAATGTTAATTGACTTAACGGATTACTATCAAGCTGACCACACCTTAGAATCAATATCAACTTTACGTATCTAAATCACTAGTGCAATCAGACTATGGGTATTTTGACTATATACAGTCAAAAGAAGTTGCAGAGCCTTGATCGGAGCATGGCGAAACGGAAGCGGCTGAATCATCACAGAGTTATATTATGTCGAGTTTTATTTTTTAAATGTATTAGTAACTGACAACTGTCCAAATTTACTATTCCCGTAATATACAGGTGTCCACAATTGACAAATTAACTTTTTAGACAGGCGTACATCTTTACATATAATTTAATAGTTTTCGGATCTTCCAAAATAGGCAGCATCTATACTACTGGAATTTATAGTCATGCAGCTTAAGAATTTTATGCCTACACAATTAATGAAATGTCTGTTAACATGAAATACAAGATAGCATTTTGGTAGCTAAATTTTAGCCTTGTGTTTACAAATCACAGCTCTCCTTGGGTGGCGCAGTACGATACAAGGCAGAATCATGTATAAGCTAGTTGCAATGTTCTGCCTTTCCAAATGAATGGACATCTGTTTTCTGTACAATTAACTTCTTTGCGGAATTAGTCTTCTCATATATATTGATTGGTAATTGGTTTGCAATTATGCTTATACATGTTTGTCAGGTCTTTTCTGTAAGGAAACAAACAAATGGACCTCTGCACTTATATTAGGTTTCTGGCGTATCAAGATAGAATACGTTTTACTTCAAGGAAGATTGCTCCCCAAATCATTTTAGCAGACACGTTATAATTACCTGATGTTAAAAGAAGACTGGAGCAGACTGTTTTATCAATCAAGAAAATATGAAACTTTTTAGTGCAGCGCCACTTACTTCCAGTTGGAGAATTTTTTTTAAATTAAGAACAATTCATTATAAAGCTGTTTTGGGCTTTAACTAGCAATTTAGGGGAAATTTCAGATGCGATTCGTAACTTTTAGTTACAGTTCCACATGTTGTGTTACTTTAAGGCTTAAATATTTATTCAGACAACAGATTGAAAGTGTTTTTGCTTTCTTTGCAGGATACCAACGAACTTGTATCATTTGGTATCCAGTACATTTTTTTTTATAAAATTATTATGAAGTTATATAAATTTGTTTTGTTTTCATTTCTCGCCATCTTGATAAATAAATGGTCAGAGATTAATTAAAGCAAGCCGAATTTCTCCTTGTCAAGAGTGTTTGAGGGGCGTAAGAAATGGAGAGCGTCAGGAACGGCGGGAGTGGGGTGGGATTTTGGGGTGGCGGTGGTGATTGGGGTGCTGCCGTAAAGGTCCGTATAAAGTAATGCTGATAAAATCATTAACGTATTCATGTTTCGTTCATCACTTTCTGAGATACCTACTTAGTGCGTATGCACTTGGGTTTTATTATTGATAAACACAAAACTCCAAAGCTGCGTTTTCAATTATGACAAAATATTCCTATAATTTGTATAGCGCCTTTCAATGTTTGGTTAATACTTTTTGCGAACTGCTTGCAAAACTAACAATTTCGGTCAAGTGGGCATTTGTAAATATCTCCGCTCCTCATGCGTCATCAATTCATCAAAAATTCCTATTTTAACGTTTTTGCAACAGTATTACATCCTCTGATAGAAATAACATCAGGCCGATCTGCTTTCAAATATTCCTCCTTTATAAAAACAAATATTTAGTTCTGTCTTCTCAAATACTTTTTGGTCACTTTAAACGGAATAGTAAAAACCGCCCCGGAATCAGTTTGCTAAGATGCATACAAATTACGCCTTGCGGTCGTCTGACATCAGATGGCTTTTTAGTTATAACCTTCATGCCAATTAGGCTGTTGTTAATTAAGAAATGCCCACCAGATTGTAAAAAACTTATCTATATTTACAATGCTTGACCAAATATATTTCTGCTTTGTATTTCAATTATTTTGAATCACTTCTTAAATCAATTATTGTAACTGAATGCGAAGTCAAATTACATTTGTTATTTCTCTTTAAGGCCGGATTGACTCCCTGTAAATCGACTTGACAGCGATGGCTCTAAATACATTGAAAGCCAACCTGTTGTTTTAATAATGGTGCGTCCCTGTATTGAAGGAAAAGAATTGTTACCAATTCTAGACTATCGCTGACATAGATGGCGGCAAAGGCTTACGCTGTCGTTGACGTAGAAGGCAAATGTTTAGACTGTCGTTGACGTAGAAGGCAAAAGTTTAGACTGTCGTTGACGTAGAAGGCAAAAGTTTAGACTGTCGTTGACGTAGAAGGCAAAAGTTTAGATTAGAGTTGACGTAGAAGGCAAATGTTTAAACTGTCGTTGACGTAGAAGGCAAAAGTTTAGACTGTCGTTGACGTAGAAGGCAAAAGTTTAGACTGTCGTTGACGTAGACGGCAAAGGCTTAGACTGTTGTGGCCGTAGAAGGCAACATCGTCGACGTAGAAAGCAAACGTTTAGACTGTCATTGAACTAGAAAACAAAGGCTTATACTATCTCTAACGTAGAAGGAAAAGGTTCATATCTCAGTAGGTATTGTCCATCTGCTGTCCTTGACTGGCAATACAACTTAAATTTCCCCGAATGTTCCACAACATGACGATTACGAACCGACTCAGTTTTAATGATATTGTGTGACCTACTCCTGTATAAAGCTTTCATAATATTTTAAGTTGTTATAAAAAAAACAAAGGTTTTGCCTGTACGTCAATAATTCACCATCAAACACTTTGGAAGATTTACCACACAAGTGGTAATGCGTAGATTTGACTGAAAATAGACGACTAGACATGATTGGCTGCCATTCTTTGTTAACGTGTCATATCGTGCACGAGACTGTAGTGCTGGCCATGCACGAGACTGTAATGTTGGCCTTTGCCATTGCAAAAGTGCGTTCACATTATGCACATTGCTACTGGGTAATCCCTATTATCTGATGTTCATTATTCTAAGTGCAAGGGTTTTGTGACCATGAATTTATCGTCATCCAAGGAAACAAACCACTGTTGACTATTTCTATTGAAACTCAATTTTGCAACAACAAAAAAAATACCGTATGTTTAGATTTCCATATTAAATATTTTTTCTTCTTTCAAATTCATACATTTAGAGAAAATTGACATTCAAAACTCTTTTGCAATTCTGTAGCCCGATGGTCAAAAGATAATTTGCCAAGCAAAATAGCATTAAAACATCTACTTCAATACATTCTAGCATTCAAAACAACTGCTGTCACCAACATGTAACATTTTCATGTCTTTGGTACGACTCGGCCGGGGTTCTAACCGGCGAACGCCCGCATCAGAGGCGGACGCCCTAACCACTAGGCCATCGGAGTGGTCTGATAGAATGAAGAAGCAGATGAAACACAATACAGTACTTGCTACACGTTTTCGAATCCAGACTTGCTGATAGATTCAACTGACAACTACTTTTAAAAAAATGGTCGGTCGGTCTGTCTATATTACTGGTTAAAGGTTTGTGATTTATAGCAACCATTTCTGGGAAATCTCGTATGGACAGATAATACATCAATTGACTGGAACTCGACTCTTTGATTGGCTTCATATAATTTACAGGCGATAAAGGTTAACCCGCCAAGACAGACTGCTTCGCATTTATTTGAGAAATAAGCTTTGGAACGCGTAGTTGAGAAAGGAGCTCCGGTCAAATTGTGGCAGCAGTCACGAGAGGGAGTAACATTGTCTCTGACCTTACGTTTACTGATGATTGTGAAAAATTAATTGTTAACAAAATATTCATGCCCTTGTTTTTTGGCATCTATCATGCACTATAAGACGGAGATTTTATTAATATTTGGAACAATGCAATAAGTAGGATTGTAATGTCAGAATTATTTTCTTGTTTTGATATATTTTCAGTCTTGATTATTGGTTTGTTTTGTTGTTTTCTTTTGTGGGGTCTAGCGCCATTTCAGCACGTGATAGGTCATACATGGCGGCCAGTATATTTAGCAGAGGAAGAACCCCGGAAGATCCCTGCAAGAACCGCCGACCCACGAGATGCTACTGGCAAACAAGCCGAGACTTGAATCCACGCGCGCGGACAAATGTGAAATGTGGGTGATCTATAAAGGTGAGCGCCATATACCATGCTGCCACCCGGGTATACCACGCCATATACCACGCGGCCACCCGGGGTTCTTCAGCCTTGATTAATCCACATTTCTTAACATCAGATTTTGGTAGCTTGAAAAATCAGAAGTTTTCTAAAGACGAACTTCAGCAAATTTGAGAATTTATTAGATGATCCATTATTACTTTTTTTATTCATCACCACCTACATACATTTATTTTGAAATGCCTACGAGTAATGCACAGTTCGGTAAAGGTGCATGGGGGATGGTACTTTAATTATGATGTTGTTGTTGTTGTAGGGTTTAACGCCATTTTTTCACCACAAGATAGGCTATACATGGCGGAAAGTATAAATGGTGGAGGAAGAACCTGGGAAAACCCCGGAAAGAATCACCGACCCACGAGACCCACGAGAAGCTACTGGCAAGCTTTCTCACATACCCACATTGGCCGAGCCCGAGGCTCGAACCCACGTAGACAGAGGTGAGATGGCAATGATCCGTAACGGTAAGCGGTTTAGACCATTCGGCCACTAGAGGCCCCCAATTAAAAAGAAATGGCTATAAAGTTTGGTAATGGGAATTTCCTATTGCGATGAAAGAAGTATACTGTAATAAGCAATGAGTTTGCGAAGGACTAACTGAAAATAAGTCAGCACCTTTTTATTGACAGAATTCGAAGCAGTGTGCATCAATATGGAGTTCGTAGGCCATTGGCGTCACTAGGGTTGGTGTCACCCAGTGTGGTAACTCATGGTGTCACCCCCATTGACCCCCTTCCTGAAGAAAAATTCAAAATTTTTATAGACAGTCATGTGCGGTAACTCGTGGTGTCACCCCCATGGACCTCCTTCCTGCACAAAACTTCAAACATTTTATAGACAGTAACTTTTGGTGTCACCCCTTCTGATGGTGTCGTCCGGTGCGGTCCGCACCCCCCGCATCCCCCTAGTGACGCCACTGTCGTAGACACCGAAACAAAACCTTCATCGACTCTTACCAAGAATCAGTTTCGTGGCAGCAGAAGTGGATTTGATATAAAACTTTGAGAAATTCAACATAAGCTGTTTTTCTGACACGCTGATTATAGATAAAATACATTTTAGTCAGTCCTGAAAACCTTGAAATAAGATTTAACTATAAAGTAGAGAGGCTACAGCAGTGTTTGATGAGAAATGCGATGACACAATGGTACACGTCTTTCGATGCGTGTGCGTGTGTGTGAGATTTTGATTTTTAACGTTGCTTTAAGAACTTTTCAGTCATATCGCTACGATGTCTGCAGTGTGGCAGTTTATAGTGATGTCTAGGGGCATCATGCCGCAGACATGTAGCATGATGTCCCACCCAGTCACATTATCCTGACACTAGGCCGACCAGTCCTAGCATTAACCTCTTAATGCTGAGTGCCCACTATTCTCTGCTATTTTTCGGGCTCGGACACATGATAAAGATGGGGTTGTGATGCCAATGACGTGTTTATCATTATGTAACCATCAAAAACGTCTACAGGATGTGTTTGAAACGTAGCTTTGTTACTAAGGTGATGAAACACCTGTTACTTCCTATTACACTAACTGAAAATGCGGAGCACAACAACTCTGGTACCTTTCTCTACAGCGGTTATCTCTTTCATCTTTATCAGTTAATAGTGTGTGTGTGTGTGTGTGTTGATTTGGATTTTTAACGTAGCTTTAGCAATTTTTCAGTTATATCGCTACTATGTCTGCTTTGTGGCAGTTTATAGTGATGTCTAGCACTGGGACATCAGACATGTAGCTTGATGTCCCACCCAGTTACATTATCCTATCACCAGGCCGACCAGTCCTAACACTAACGTCTTAATGCTGAGCGCCAAGCGAGGCAGCTGTTAGCGCCATTTTTAGAAGTCTTTGGTATGACTCGACCAGGGTTCGAACCGGCGACCTCCCGCATCCGAGGCGGGTACCCTAACCACTAGGCCACCGGGGCGGTCTATAAATTAATAGGGTGAACACTTAATAATGGATAGTGGCATTATGATACTGTTCCGCCATCCCCTCTCTTCGGACACAAGTTTCCTTAAGGGGCAGGTTTATATCTGCGATTACGTCGACCACCGACGGCATTCAATATTCTCCTTAATGTCCTCTTCTTTTCATGTCTTTGCAAATGTCTGACTGTATCACAATACAAACTGACGTCTCCAAGTCATCAGACTACACACACACACACACATACAAACAAACAAACAAACAAAACCAATAAATATTTAACACAAATACAAGAACTGTCACTCAAACATCAGCAGTATGTATATAACTAAATCCAAAAATAAGTTTAAATTCTTTCCATACACATGGTCTAATCGACACACC
>JAECUM010061150.1:0-13639 GCA_016617855.1 Megalonaias nervosa
GGGAAATACATGGAAAATATGAAAAAAATAGCAGGTCTTCTTTCATAACGTCTGTACACATTGTTCCCATGGCAATGAGATGAACACAAAACGGTAGTCAGATGTTCCATTAAACCACCTCATACTTGTATTATTCACTATGCGAAGAACGTTGGCGAACAGACAGAAAACAGCCCTAATTTATTAGTCATTTGCTAATATTGTGATCTACAACTGTTTCTCAGACGAATACAGTGTAATATACAATATATCAATTCCAATTTTTGCAGTAAAATATGTCTTATTTGGTTAATACATTTTCACTATTTTGAAGACAAAAGAGACACATTCCTTTTTTCAAGGAGCACACACTATTCTGTCTGTAAGTATTTATAGAGCATGAAATGGATATACCATACTTCGGCAATAAATAACATTACATTTTTACCCTAAAAGGTTCAATCTATATCCAAAGAAGCATCCTCACAGGTTGAAAATGTTTTACAAACATTGATACTGAAAGAAACCATAAAACAAATATCTAAACCGATTTGCAGCCACTAAAACTAGTTCTTTATTTAATGGAAAGCATCAAGGGTTTCATAAGCTTAACAAATTCAACTGAGCAGTAAAATAAATAAAAACATTGAGAAACTAAATGTCACGTATTTACTATTGCCAAATTATATATTCTAAACTTGCACCGGTTGAGTGAATTCGTCTCTATTTATCGTGCAAAGTAAATTTAAAACTACTAAGCGTCCAATAGCGAACTTTAATCAACGATATATGGTTTGTAGCTTATCTATACAGTGCATCCAAACATAATTAAAATATCCACAAGAGACAAGAAACAGCAAATACACTTTTTTATTTTTCATCAAAATACCATATTATGTTCACAACATGAATCATGATTTACACCACTTCAAGAAGCAATAAAATATTGTTCAGAATACATACAATTTGAAACGACTTGCAAAGAATTTTCTTTTGACAGAATTTCATAGGCGTATGGAGAATGTACAGCCTAAAATTTACACAGAAAAATCAAGTTGTCAGATTATCAAATAACAACATGTCTTAAAATCAGTATTAATCTAGACAGTGTCTTAAGGAATATAATTGAAATAAATTTATTTTCGTATTACTCAGCACACGCAAAATGATTAAGAAGAGATGACTTTATACAAAGACACCACCAGATTAAGTTTTGGAATTTTGTATGTATATGAATGTTAATAGCATTTCATTATTATTCTCTATGTTGTACAGTATATACAGTTCAACATCAAGATATAAACTTATGATTTACAATGTTTCTAGCATTTCCTCCGAATACGTTGCATATTAACACCAAACGAATTTTGAAACATGTCCAGCAAAGAGAATACATGAAAACCAAATTGTCGACTAAATTCCTTGCAGCGTGCATTTCTATCCTGTTTGATATGCATAACTTTCATTATTTATAATATCATTTTTCTCAGGTAATGCTATTCAATCATTTGTTTCCCATTAGAAAATAAGATACACATATAATTTATGTGTTACAGCACATATAAATAGAGAAGAATTAACGTACAAAACATTAAACATCATAAGCATAAATTATAGATATTAGGGAACTACACAAGATTTTGATGTCATTTAAAAATTGTAAAGACCAAATAACAAAGCAAATGGCATATATATATCTATCTATCTATCTATCTATCTATCTATCTATCTATCTATCTATATATATATATATATATATATATATATATATATATATATATATATATATATCGATAATATCAAGAGCTGATTACTTTAAAAGATATAAATACATTCAAAATGGCATTATGGAGCTTAAGAGACCAAGGTTCTTTTTTACCCATGATATCCATCTGTGCTCTGCATTTCAAAGCTATTTTCACCCACCTTTTGTTCAACTTGATCAACTTGATGCTTATGAACCTGGTTTACGTATACAATATAACCTTCATTTGTTTCCAAATTGTTTCGTTACAAGAATAAAACGTATATCTTCATCTATGAAGATAATTAATGATAACTCTTATTTTTACAAGATGATATACATCGCTCAATTTAAAGCCAAAGGTATTCGTTGCTTATTAAGTAACAGAAAAGAGGAAAAAAACCACAAATTCTATAAAAGTCAATAAATAATTTATTTTCCTAGAATACAAACTGAAAATTTATACAAGAACTCAAAATACTGTTAAATTTCAAATAGTCCTAAGAGACCAAAACTATATGAATTTCACTGGTGTTCCAAATGAATTCCAATTTTGAACGTGCTGATTTACCAATATCCTGGAACAGTGCCGAGGTACTAATAGGCTAGATGTATCCCTATGATATAATCTAACCTGTCTCTGAACGAATTTCCAATAATCTCAAAATATTTAGTCCGAAAGTATTATTTAACTCTTTGTAATTCAAGTGTATATTGTATTATGCTATTACCAAACTTTTATCACGGAACCTGGCTAACAGCAAGTACACAAGGACATCTAGAGGGGAAAGCGAATGAAGGCCCAAACTCTTGCCCTCAGTTATAGACAAAGATCGATCACACAATATGAATTAAATATGTATAACATCAAAAGGACGGGCTGGATCGAGATTAGGTTGTTCAAAGATATACATCCAAAGAATGGACAATGGGAATTTGACTTCACACTTGCATGACATCATGTCATCTAACCAATCGGAAAACGTCTCTGACAATATGATGTAAACAATATGGCGGCTCCAATGAATAACTACATGTATGCATGTTTTGCAAATTTTAGCTATATACCAATAATGACTCAAGAAAATTAAGTAAGTAATAAAATTATTCAATGTTCCTGCATCTGTCAGGTTATTACAACCTAATAAGGGATGTGCAAAAATGGCAATTGTAATGTTCCAAATGCTACATATGATCAGTATGTGGTTCTAAGTATGACACCGATACAGCCCGACGTTCAAAGCAGACCTAATCAGTTGTAATAATTTGAAGAAGTATTCTGAGGAAAAGTCATATATTAGCGGGAACCCCAAATAGGTCTTGATTCATAACTGACAAATAGATGATTGCTCCATCCTAAAAGTGCACACACTTACTTGTAATTACAAGTTGAGATACGCCATGCATTTAGCATGTATTGTTTGGTCTGTCAAGGCATCCATATGACACGGATGGAGTACCTCGAAAAAGGTCAGATTCCCACCCAAGATATCAGTAGTGATTCGATGGACAAACATTAGACTTATGACCTAAAGGATACTTGTTTGGGTGAGAACATCTTAAAAGCTTGCATTTAACTAGTCTGAGATCTTCGTGATACAACTTTTTTCATACTGGGTTTGATCGAAATCTGATACGAAATATGGCTTATGTAATGTTCATAATCATAGACAATCGGATGCAAGTTCATCTTGTTAATATGTGCGGATGTTGCTCATTATTCACACTTCTGTGAGATATTGATGAATAAGGTTACATACCAGATCTAATCAAATCTGATCAGATATCTAGCCTCTAGAATGTTAGCAATCTCCGGCAATCAATTGCAAGATTATCTCAGTAACTTATATGTTGCTCATAATCAAACTATTCCTAGTTTTTGATCATACGATCTCAAATTGCAAGGCAGATTTAAACCTGATCCGAAATGATGCCTATAACACATGTTGGAAGTTGACAGAGAGCCTTTAGCCAGGTCAGCTGATATTCAAATAGTAAATTGTCCATTCGAAAGTTTTACTCTGGCCCTATTAAACTCTCTTGCCGTATTCATGCATATATTTATTGATTGGCGTATACTATGTGTCTAACAATAATAGTGTAATGTGATTTTAGTTACGTTTCCATTTTTAATTTATCTCTATTTAGAGTATGGCCTAATCACCGCCTTAATTTGTTGTCTACAGACTGGACACTCCTGTAGTGAAATACTGCAATTGGCACACGTTACCATATGGCCACATGGCAAAAAAGACATACTCCTTATGTTGGCAAAACAGATCTCACAAAGAGAATCGTCACGCGGTTCGATGTGCTCTATCACATTTTCTGGACCGGTACAGGTGGGATTCTCAGGGCCTGCATCTTCTGTCTTGTGTTCTGAGTCTACAAAGGAAGTAAAATTTTAAGCAAAGTTATAGAGCTGAGACACCTTACCCTTAAATAATAACATTGTTAGTCTTGCTAAAACAGTCTAAGGATTAAATGCGTACCAACTTTGTTCTAGCAGTTATGAATGTAACTTAGCAGCTTATTAAACGTAAGTAAATTATGCAAAAAGCACCATTACCCCATGTAGCACAGTGAATATCAATATTACTTTAATATTCGAATGAGAACCCATTTCGTCTCCCATTACAACTCACAGACAAAAGGAGACACATTACATGCATCGTGAATTTGGAATTGGGAACTCTGGACAAATTAGAGAAGAGGTTAAACATTACTGGAGGTACACTACATCTAGTGGGCACCCACTCCATATAACGAGGTTCAGTCACGTAATTCAATTAAGTTTATGTGTATTTTGCTGATTAAGCAGTGCATGCCTGGCACTGCAACAGCATAGGCACACTGTCATTGCTAGTGCTAATTTCCTGTCTGTATGAAACTATAACAGCATTGCTTGTGGTATTTTTCAGTGGCATAGTTATGTATAGAAACAGATCCAAGTACCTTAAGGACAAAAAGGTAAGCCTATTATGATTTAAACATCCTTGATGTCATTCTACCACTGCTCCATGATGTTCTGCATTAATTGGTAATTTCTGTTATCTATTTCAATAGATTATATGCATAAAAATATTACAGTTATTCTAAATTATCAGATTTCTTTCAATTTTGGTAATATCTACAACATTAATTTTTATAAGATTGTAGGAAGCAATACAAAACGAAACCTCATCTTACAAATATAAAATGAAACCTCATCTTATCACAGATGCAGAAATTCATAACCAATCGTTTATTGCATTCATCCGTTAGATATCTGCAATTTGATTTAATCACGTACTCAACGCATTGAAGTAATTTATAAAACTGAATAAATGTCCCAAACCATGCAAATCATTATTTTATATCAAAATCTTTATTCTTAGAATAAATATTCAATAATGCATACTGAAAATATGTTTCATGTTACAAAAAAAATATCATATCAGTCCAATGAAAGCATTCAATCTGGTGACAATCAACTTATTTTCATTGACCTTATTATTATTATTATTATTATTATTATTATTATTATTATTATTTATTATTATTATTATTATTATTTCATTGACATTATTATTATTATTATTATTATTATTATTATTATTATTATTATTATTATTATTATTATTATTATTCTTGCATTGTTCTGGAGTCCCATGACAAAGACGATAGGCACTAATCATAACTGAGACAAAAAATATAAAGGTTAAGACTGATAATTTTGTCTACTAGAAATTACATAGGAATGATCTACTAATTGCAGTACGTATTTACGATACTGTCCATGGGACATATAGACATATGCACTTGTGTGTCATAATTCTTTCTAGTGATTGATGAATAAGAACAGGATGATGTGGTGCGTAAAATATAAAACATATCCTACAGTTATGCTGTAGAAGATGTATCTGTATCTTTATGCGTAGTAAATTACATTGATTATTTCAGAGTATGACATTTTCAAAATGTGATTTTTTTCTGAATGGTGGAACTCAACTAATGACAACATGTATAAATCAGTTTTTATGGATGGCCTTGCTCAGAATAAATAAATAAATAAATAGATAAATAAATAAATAATAAGTAAATAAATAAATAAATAAATAATACATAAATAAATAAGTAACAAAATAAATAAAGAAATAAGAAAGGAATTGTTTCTCAGTAATTCCTTTTTCTATTTAAAAAGATGTTTTGGTTAATTGTATCTCCTGGATATGGATGTCGTATCATCGCAAAGAATACTATATTATAGCATTCACTCTGAGACCTTTAATGTCAGCCATATATCGATTCAGCTAGCCCAACCTGCTCTCAGAATTCAGGAAATGTGTGAGTCAACTTTTTCTGCCTCTACCACGCTCCTCGAACAAAAAATAAGCTGACTGAAGTTCTGGTTTTGGAACAGTTTACTAACCTGGATTATGAAAATTTGATCAGTGGCAGCCCGATTATTACAGGAAATTCTAGCGTTCATTCTGACTGGGATGATAAGTTTCATTCTGAAGAACGAGCAAGGGTTTTCATTCAAGAAAGAAATCTCTCTGCACACTCCGTGGTTTTTTAATTGTCATAAATTTTCATCCGATGCCTCTTCAATTTCACGCTGTTGACATCCAAATATACAATCTAGTCACCCATACGAAGCTGATGCTACCATCCGATGCGTAACTGTGCTTCAGATGTGACCTTATGGATGACATGTACCAAGACAAATATAACTGATGATAAAACGTAACATATTAGCACAAATCAAAACTCTACGAATCCATTCACTTTCTCAACCTCAAAAAGTCAATAAGCCACCTACCCACCAATGTGTCCACATATTAGACTACTTTCTTTACATACGTGAGGATGATTCTACAGTCTTCGTTGGCTCCCATAGAGCATGCATCAGATTACCTTAGCATTATATGCCATCTCGAAGTGTCTCTCCCCATTCTTCCACCTTGGTTCTTACTTAGGGAAACCGCCCTATGATAAATATAACCAAACTAATGCACGACATTCAAACAAACCTAACAACTTATTTAAGTTTCACAGCTGAACAACTTATCATATACCTTCATGCATTGGTCGACAAACATATATCATCGACGTAGTGCAGAGTGTCCGTTCGGAAGTGTTATCCGTCGTAGAACAGTGTTCGGTACGATCTTTGTACAGCTAAAACGATTGCCTTAATGTTGAGAGGTTTGGGCTTTAACACGGTCTAACTATTCACAAGCAAATCATCGAAGCCGCTAAGAATAATATCAAAACCATTTTTCTTGCAGCGCCGCCTATGTCAGTACTAAGATCACCAAGTTCCAGCTGCAAAGAATTATATAGTATTCTTAGCAAATTAATATCAAAGAACAAATGTACTTGGCTTCCAAAGACTTTCTCTCTAGTCATCCTTCCATACCCATTCTCAAATGTCTTCCGCGATAAGTGTCAAACATCAGAGATCAACTTAATACCATTATTTTAGTTTAGTCATCCTAAATACACTGTTGTGATATAGAATTTCACAGAATCCCTCTAACAACATTTTAGCATGTCTTAAAGGATTTCTTGCATACAATCCTGTTGAAAGTTCCACAAGGTCATATGAACTTAATTCGATTCCTGTATCACTGGTCCTTAACTACTCATATTATATATGCCTTTCACTTATGCATCTTTACTTAACCCTGGGTATATTCACTGCCGAAACCTGTCGTTGCAAATTATCTGTTAAAGCCCAGTGCTACCGTTATGTGCTCAGAGTTGAATATGCCAAGTCATCAGAATAATACTGAATCTTGAATGGTGTTTTTCAAAAACATCGTTGGGTTCCATTAGAACCAAATAATTGCGACGTTTCATTACATTATGAGCCATGTAATTTCTCCCTCGAACTGGAAAAACTTGTCGTTGTTTACATGTGTACAAGTGTCCGATGTTGATCGGCGACGTCCGTGGGTGAACCGACTTCGTTGAAAGATGGCACACAAGATTTGATGACGCCACCGTTGTAAACATGAGAAGCTAACTTCACGCTATTCTAGAGACACAGATGATCACCAATATTCACCCGAGTCTTATTTGTCTCCAATGAACAAGTTTTTTTTTTCTTCAGTTTAGCTTTAAAATTGCGATCTTACCTATATTCATTCCCTCTCGATCCACTTTGTGAGCCACGTTCAAATGACATTATTATTAGATACAGTCCAACGGAATTTGTCGAATATATCACATCACAACTTTTAGAGCACTCTGGAAAAAGATAGGAATCACGAGCGACTTCGTTGATTGAATTAAAGAGAGGCACCTCTGAATTATAAACTGAATATTGTAATATCGCTTAAACCTAACATCTTGATCATTTCAAGGAACGGCTTATGTTAGATCGCGTTTTAACAAATCATTTCCTTCATTCCAAACTTCAGTTAGATTGGACGACTGACGAACTCTATGATAAATAGCGGCATTAGGGCTTTAAAGAAACCAATGTTTGACGTTCATTATTTCATGAAACAAATCCTCCTTGTTTCTAAATTCCCTTACCTATGAAATATCTAAGAATATTGTTTGGTCCCAGTTGGTATCTTATCTTAATTTAAATAGTAGTTTAGTAGTTTTCAGTCCCTAAGACTGAATTTGTCACATTACTGAAATTGCCCTTCTGAAAGTAGTTAATGAACTTTTCACTCATTTGGATTGTGGACGGATTTCAGATTACACCCTCTTCGACTTCTGTCCAGCAGCTGACACAATACATCATGATGTATCACTTTACTGTCACCATCATGTAGTTGGTATTCTTGGTAAAGCCAGACGATGGATTAATTCGTGTTTAGCCGAAATGACAAAAAACTTGTCCCTAAACATAGAATACTTCTACCTAGTTCTTATTATTTGAGATTCCATGGGACTTCGTTCTACGAATCGTTCTATTCATTTTATACACTCTGTCCCTATCAAGTATCATAAATACTCTTCCTATGATTCGCCAGTTGCATGCTGATGACACTCAAATATACAAATCTGGTCCGCCATCTGATGTAGATGCTACCATGCAAGGCGTAAGTAAGTGCACTTCCAATATGATGGTATGGATGACATGTAACAAGTTGCAGATATGTAAAGACAAATCTGAAACCTCACACAGACTTTTTTGTTCATATCCGTTACTTCAAGCATTAGGTATCAGCAGCACCAACATTAAATGTACACAAATAATTGGAAACTTTGGTGTCACTATCGACGGTTCTCTCGAATTTCAACAAGAAGTCATTACGAAATGCAAAACTACATATCTGAAGATAAAACTCTTGTGAGTTCCTTAGTATTTTCTGGACTTAACTATTGCTATTCTCTGTTATTCGGTTCATCTCAGAAACTTCAAAACGTTTAAAACGCTACTGTCATGATCATCCCCTGTGTACCAAGAATACAGCACTCACCACCCAACCCCACCTGTCCCGCACTGTACTCTGCACTGGTTAGCCGTTTGTTCCAGAATCGAACACACCATACATAACATACAAAAATGACGCCATGAGTGTCATTAAAGAGATCTTTAAAGCAAATAGTATATTTCATGTACAAGAACAGACTTGGCAATGTTTATTTAAGCTTAATTAAGTTCATTTGCTTTCTATGGGATGCCACTATATCACATTTTTGGTAATCTTGCTTACTTATGCATATCTTTATGTGATAAGATATTGTGTCAGGTTCCAGCTACTTGGAACGAATTTCCTCTATAACATAAACACACTGACGACATGATCTCATTCTAGAGCGCTTAAAATATTTGTATATTTCATATGCTGGAACCGACATAAAAGGTTTTATTCCATTAATTATTTGTAACATGTTTCGAGTTTGATTCCATGGTATCGTATTTGCGTTATAATCTGTTTAATATATTTATCGCCTAATGTGTTAAAATACTGAAACCTCTTAAAATCTTTAAAATATTCAGCGCTATATTAAGTTATTATTATTATTATTATTATTATTATTATTATTATTATTATTATTATTATTTCTTTAATTGGCTTCTCAGTCAGCCAATATTTAGTTCTGTCTATATATATTTGTTGCCACAAACACTCTAGATACCATATTGCATGTAGGTTAGTGCCTAATAAAAGATAACAATTACATAAATTAGAAAACAATAGTGTCACGTCAATTGTTGTGAGTCCTAAAGTGTTTCTGTCTAATAAAGCTTTGGTAACAAACTGTACGGCATGCATTCAACAGATTTGAAATAGTTTAACATGCATTACAGATAGTTCAGACTAGGCAGTGCCTTTGTGCAAATAACCCCTAAATTTCATCCTTGATGTATGGAATGTCCTTCTATGGCACCAATGCGATGCACAAAAAGACCAAAACCGGTAAAGAAAGAAAATCGCTGTTATGGCTTGTACATTGACTGGATCGAGCTTTGGGATATGGAGCCATTAAAACTTTATATCTGGCCTTTAAATTGTTAATTTGCTTTAGCTTTCATCATGCTCAACATCGGAAGCTAGTACCAAATGTTCAGAGACGTCTAATGTTATTTTTGGAACCATAACCCAGCTTGCTATGAACTCCAAGGAACATATGTGCACTCATCAAACACGAGTGTCGATGAAGAGCTTCATCTAATTATAAAATGACGTACCTCGTAATTAATTACATATTTAACCATTCTGAGTGATACATGTGAAAACTAAAGGCAAAAAGACATGTGTGTAATGTTTTCGGAACACAGAGCGCATACGAATAGGATTAGACCACTCTCACACAACTGCGCACGATAATATGTTTCAATCCAATGTTTCGTTCTAGATAAAGTAAACATTATCTGTGTTATTTTCGTCTAAGACCAGTATGTGTTCAAGACACTATGGTCAAATTATGCATTTTTAGAAACTTTTTTAAATAATTAATTCCGTTTAATTTTAAACGGTTTGTTTAGCGAGACAGCTTTTATTCAAAATTAAAAGAGACAAATTGAATGGAGATGTTAGCCGTTATGATTTTGGCTTTGGAAACTGTCTCTAAGGCTTACAGTTTATTGTGGGTACAACTGTCCATTCTTACTAATTCATCCTTTAGCATGAAAACTGATTATGATAGCTGGCGTTCTAGTGATTGTGTAATTATTGATATTTCCGCTGCCAAATCTGCCTAACTTCAACTTCGAAAGAGATTGATCCTTACCCCCTAGCGACCGTTATCTATGATTTCGATTTTGCCACTTTTCAATTTTGCATGGGAGGATATTTCAAGACTCTAACCATTTCTCATAGATGGCGGTGTCGCGTTGCTCCTTAAAATATGTGGTCAGACATTATGCTGGTTTTTGTTTCAGCAAAAACGCAGATTTCGTAGTGTATTTTCACCTTAAGGGGACAACCATGGGACCACTCGTCGCGTCTTACTGGTAAGACAGAGGCGATGATATGACGATTACATTTTCTTATTGTCAACAAGGAAAGGGCATTACCTTTACTCACCCACTCACCAAGAAACGCAAATAGTATGCATTCAGTCGACACGTTTGTTTTCTGATCGATTATTATGGATTCAGGACACAACTCAGATATGCTTCTAGCAGCTTTATTCCGACTCAATACCTTACTGAGAAACCAGGTGTACTAGTTCTTGAGAGTAATGCTTATGTATGGCTTATTTCAAGAATGGTTACATAGCAGACGGCAATACATTTGTACTTCGAGCATTCACACAAGTCGAGAATAGTTTGGATTTATGTTTTGTCCATTTATTAGAGTTCTAAAATGCCTGAAACAACTTCTTATTTTTCCCGATAATGTTCGCGACATTTTCCATACAATTTAAAGCTTATAGAAAGTTAAATATAAAAGGATACATTATTCAAGTTTTGCTCTTGATGGCAGCAAAGATACAACAAGCTTTAGCTCGATATATGTTTTAGATTTTCAGCAGTTGGACTAATGTTTGATGGCTTATGAATTTCTCTCTATCCTTTCACCCATTTCTTGCATCATCAAACTATGGTATGTTAACACGTTTAGGAATAGCCGAATGTGTTATTGTACTCAATACCCTTGATAAACATATTAAAATTAAATAGTGGATTCCTTACTTTGGCCACACGATCAGCATATAAAGTATGATTTGCAGAGATATTAAAATATTTCTCAACCTGTCTTGTTACAATTCCATCTCTGCCTAAGTCGTTGAGGTTGGAAATATAACTTCAATTACATTGGAAAGTGCCCTATCCCACATAGGTCGTCACCAACCTCACAGGATAAATCAAGATAGTGAAGGGTTACAGATGGTCCGATACATTGAAGATTAGTATCTTACACGTATAGAAAATATTTTACAAGAATAAAAGTATTTTTCTACCAGTTGATGCTTTAATCAAGAGGAAGATATTACTTGCAATGGAAATTCCTCTTCAGAAAGACAGAGAGAATAAATCAATGGTAGTTCATAAAATATGCTACTTAAAGTCATACTACTGTTGACACAGAGATTGCAAATGTTCATAGTTTTCCTCTCATAAAATAATAATTATTGAAACTGCTAATTACTTACAATGAAAATGTCGTGGAAACACTATTATATTCCAGCATTAAAACGCTTTATAAATCTATTTTTTTTTTTTTGTTGTTGTTGTGGGGCTTAACGCCATTTTTCAACACGCGATAGGCTATACATGGCGGCCAGTATTAATGGTGGAGGAAGAAACCGGGAAATCCCCGGAAAGAACCACCGACCCACGAGAAGCTACTGGCAAGCTTTCTCACATATCCACATTCGCCGAATCCTAGACTCGAACCCACGCAGACAGAGGTGAGATGGAAGTGATCCGTAACGAAGAGCGCTTTAGACCTCTAGGCCACTCGGGGCCCTCTAATTTTTGTAGTGACAGATGGAATTCATTGTACTACCATCTGTTGTGTTTTGCTAGGGACAATTATCCCTATAAGAACGTTTACCAATAGAAACAACACAAGCCTTTTATAATTTTAATATGAAGCAGAATAACTAATTCACTATCATTGGTGTTCTAACAAAGTTAATTCCAAACATTTATAGCATCAGTGAATTTAAATGTATCCTTTCTTTCTTGATTCGGGATTTTCCATTTATCCTAGTGATAGCAACAAATAACTTGCTTGATCAACTTAATTAATGCCTGCTTGATTTAACATTCGTAAAATTGACTATCACTATAATATTTTTATACAGATATATATCTTCAATCAACATTTTTTTTTTTTCAAATGCCGAATCCTCGAAATATATTTCAACCAAACCGCAAAATCATTCTTATGTACACAGTTTGATTCACATTATGATATAAAGGTTACATGTGTTTATCTTTCTAGCAATGGTCATAAAATATAATCCAATAATTCACTTAAAATGGGACAAGAGAATACGCTTACGGGATAAAAGGATATACATAGAATATGCGGGCTGAGGTGTTGCCAGTTGGGCAGAAGTTTGTTCTGGAAAGGCATTCCATAAACTCTTATGCAGACATTAATTTCTGGTTTGGGTTTTTATAGCCTTAGCGTCATTTTTTACCGCACGATAATATGATCAGTAAAGAATCTGAACATTCTATAAAATGTCTCTAGCATAAATGATAAAGATAACGCATGAATAATGGTTAGCCCATATGGTTAAGAATTGTTATAACAACTGCATTCCTGAAAAAAAGTCAAAAGTTTTCTCGGGTGGAGCATAATTTTACAGTTTAGTCATGCAAACAGCATCACAATAAGTATGCATTGAGCGGTGGAAATCTCCAAACGCATCAAGAATATATTCCAGAGTTAGCAGACACTACCATGATATGAACCATTCTTGAGTTGTCAAAGTTTTTTGTGTATGATTTTAATAATAATATTATGAGGAGGAAATATGGTGAGCAAGTACAGTTGTTGC
>JAECUM010061155.1:0-11016 GCA_016617855.1 Megalonaias nervosa
GACCTTTTTCTGTCAGTCTTCTACCACACGGTTCGTTATATGTGTTCTGAGTGTGCGGTGATTTTCCATTTCCGCCAGCACCGTCTTGGACTCGGCCATGCCAATTATTTTATCGTCGATTGCCATCGAATACAGTTTACTAATCTTACTGAGACTACTTTGTGCCGCTGCAAGCTGTTCTGAATAGACAAATACTTGTCAGTATAATCGTATCGAAAATTACTTATCAGAATCTCGTATAACAACTGTTATTATTAATATAGCCCCAACAACAATTCAGATTGCTCCTCCTGTTATGGTCGGTGTTGCAATGATTCCAGACACACATAGACCAATAGTTGCTGTCGCGGCGATTCCTCTAATTGCATTATGGACACGACATGCACGTTTCTATTATACAAGAAGCTTGGTCCTCATGGTGATTTCTATTATTTTACACGCTTGTAACATCATAGTTCTTGTGTTAGTAATGTACTTGTGTAACACAATTGATCGACTGGCCGATCTTGATCATGCGCAACACTGACACGCACTTCTAACCAATTAACTTTCTTTTACTAACATAACTGTCACGCAGTCATAGAAAATATCTGATTGGGAAACATTGAAATTTCCAGGTATTGTGCTTTCGGTTGAGTCTAGTACCCATTTTAGTTAAAAACACACCAATTACACCACTGAATGATGTCATTGTCCAATAACTGGTACATGGATAAATGCGTCCTTTTCAATAACAGTCGAGGTTCTTCTTTCATCAATGGTCAATGTTGGTGCAATATATTCGTTGGTGAACGTAACCGGGGTAAATGCAGCGGTGAATTTGTCTCCGTTGTTGTGGAAACAAATCCGGTGTGTTTTCGCAGCTGTTGGTTTATTTAACGATTGGGTGTTTTCACGTCTATGCCATAACAACAAAAACGACATTAAGTTGGCAATGGAACATTCGGGTGTTTCAATTTATAAATTTGCATTTGACGCGTTATTACAAATATACCAGACTGATTTTGTATCAATGCCAATAACTGATTCCATCCACTATAGAAACCTGATACGTTCAATAAATACGATCCTATGGCCCGGTTTATTAACTTGGGAGGTTCAAGTTTATGAAAGCCATTTATGATAGTAAAAATAATTTTACTGTTGGTTAGTTTATATTCTGGTGTTTCCTCTTCTTTGCTCGTCAACCGCTTTCCGAATAATGTAAATGAATTTACTACAGATGATAGATGTGCAGCACCTGAGTGGCCTTAACTCTTATGCAGTCTTTAATAAGCACAACCAATCCCGTTTTCAGTGACTTCAGCCAGATTCTTTGCAATAGCATCTGACATCTATCTTTAAAACTTGCACGCTTGCCTATGTTGACGTCAACAACAACCAGACAGGTTAACGCAGTTAAATTCTCTTTGGTGGAAAACCTACACATATCGGCATCTGCGCCTCGTCGTCGGTCTGAGTAAAGTTAACAGGTATTTTGTATAATATTAAACGTACTGCAATGTAAAATAAATACGAGTTTGTGATGTTGGGCGTGAGGAAGCTTTGCATCCCGCAAGTGCCAGCAACACTTGAACAACATGTTTGCATGTTGGCTCATCCAACCGTGTATGGATCAGAAGAGATAAATAAAACAGCGGTCGACGTAGAGCACTAGCGCCACTGGTTAAATCATCAATAACTTCATGCGTTGGTGCAAGTCCATACGAGTCAAAATATAAAAGAATAGTTGGTGTCACCATGTTCGCGACCCAATGAGTTCCAGGCTTTTGATCAATCCTTTGACTTAGAGTTCACCGCGAATAAAGACACCATATAGCAGCACAAATGCGGAACAGACCTAATGGCAGCCAGAAATAGGTGAATAAAATGACGCAAAAAATTAAATACATGGAACCGATGTAATGACCAACGAATAGTAACATAAACTATATGTGACGCATCATGAAGTTTTTTATGTGCTATAAATATGAACATTTTTAGTCACAATAAATCAGAGGCAGAACAGAGAAAATGGCGGCCAGACTTAGGTGAAAATGAAAAAAATATCCAAGACCCTTGTTTCAGTAACCAATCGTTGTAAGAAAAACTTATTGTTGTCACCGTTGTGCAAATTCGTGGCTTCATTGTAATTTTCTCATGAATCCGACAAAGCTGATTTTTTGTCACCGAATGACCAATTGTTGGCCTACAAAAATAGGACTATTGACAAATGATCTTGGACGCTGCGATATTTACTGATCAAACTAAATGAATTTTATTTTCTGATTTAACATTTTTGATGTAGCTGAGTTGGTTATACCTTTTCAGCTACTTTTTGTATCGAATGGGGATGAATATCAAAATATTTTCCAGCAGAGTAAGTCGAATTAGCGTCTATTGTTTCATACGTATCAAGATTAATTGATGTTATTGGTCGCGGAGGGTGTTGTGTTTTACCACGTTTTCCAGATTTCCCACATCTTTTATTTTCACCTGGTGTAATTGCTCGTACATTTTCAAGCTGAGTATCTTTTTTTAAATGAATTAATATGATCAACAACAAATTCTTTATTAATTACTCCATTGAAACACTAATAAATAAACCTATGTACGTAGTACATTTTTGTTTTGTTATCGCCGGAGATCGCAATACTAATTTGTATGACTTTAGTGACTGGTTTTTCTAAACGACAATTTCTACTTATCCCAGCTCACCTCGCTTTTTATTTATCATAGATCGGATGAAATCTAAATTCATCAAGATCAAACTCATTCGCAATTTGTTCCTTTTATATGTTCCATTTATATAATCTTCTCTTCTAATATAACTTTATTTTCCCGCGGAGGAATACTTCGAGACATAATCATTTGAGGTTTTTTTAATTTTCTTTATTTTACGGTCGTCAGAAGCATTTGGTTTCTCGTAATGTCGCTTAAGCGCACGCTATTTTCGTCCGCCACAAGAAACACGGAACTGGGTCCTTCCTTTGACCCAAACCACACACTTCAGACATTGCTGTGGTCCAGTGATGCCACGGTGAACATTGGCCATGTGATATCCACAGTACTCTCCACGACAATTTTTTTCACAAGGTGTGACCGATCGGATCATGAGCCATCGACAACTGATGCATAATATATTATTGGATAAAGTCCAGCTGAAGAAAAACTTTTCCTACTTATATAGATGACTAATTCTACTGTTGCAAAACAACTACAAGAACAGTATTTTAGTCTAACCGGGATAAAACCAGCTTTCTTAAGGTCGAAAATTGCACAAGAAAAATTACGAAATGAGATGAAATCGTTATTAACCGCGAGTGAAGTAGAGAAGTTGTCAGCAATGGAACCAAAGAGGATCAGAATCAAGTTTTTTGAACGAGAACAGAACCGATTATCGGCGTTTGAACCACAACACACCACTTGATTTGATTTTGAGCGATTGAATGATGATTTTGTTAACCAGGTAAGAATGAATTTATCAGCGATGGTGCATCTCATGTTTGGTCGACGTTTAAAATAGATGGCGAAGGAATATTTATAGATTCAACAATAAATCAAACTTTTCCTCATAAAATAATATAAAATCTACAGGACAACAAGAAGTATTTTTTTAGGATAAAATTTATAGCTGAGCAACAAACACCAGATGGATCACAGTGGATCATACGTGATAAACTGGATCCGGTAAAACAAACAAGATCAGCATCAGTAGTCATCATGGCCAAACATACCAAACCAGGAACATTTATCGGGATAGACAAAACCTACTACAAGAACGCTTATCCTGCTACAGCTGTTGTTTACACAGTTTATTACATGAATGAATCAAACATATCTGCTGTTGCTTCGAAGAAAATAGGCTCGTTAACTTGTGTGGCTCAAGGTGTCAGAGAACATTTTGTAAACTCAAAACGCGGAAATGGACTTACAGAATCAAGAATAAACGGAGCTAAGATAGATGACGCAGTTATTTTAGAAAAAAACATTAAAGATTCCAAAGATTGTATGAACAATAACCAATGAGATTTTGTACAAGGGCACTCCTATAACATTAATCGATCATAACTCCCATGCGTGGACAGAATCAGTAACAATAATTCCGCAAGAAAGAACAATGAGATTTTACAACGGAGATATTTCTGAGGAATTTCACAATATAAGTAAAAACGACCCTGTATCAGTCTGGTTATTTTATGGTGACGGCGTAGAAGAGGCAACCGACGACGAATCATTTGATCAGTTTCTTTTGCCATTTGGAGTTCTTTATCGGAAGGAAACGCTCCAACGCGCTATGAAACAGATTGCCGAAAAATATGATTGCGACAAATATGATTTGCTCGTTAACTATTTTACTATTTCGTCTGTTGTATCTCATATTGCACAACAAGAAAAATAAGTGGCGTCCAACACCAAAAATGAATTTTTCAGCGACATATCTAATTCTTGAGTCGAATTTGGTCATGATGGACTCTGGAACACAAATTATAATCCATCCGGCATGATCTCAGTTGATAACGCAGCACCTTATCCAGTGGCTTTTCTTGGACCTGGTGAGTGTCATGGTTATTTTGAACTATTCGGGAACCCAACACACGAAATGACACGAGTTGCAGTAAACTGGCCACTACCAAATGTCGATCTTACTAGATTTGCCTAGATTGAATCAGTCGAGTTTTCAGCGAGTATTCATCCTGTGGTACTAATTTGATTTGGTAGATATTTTAATAAACCAGATACAAATGTCAATCAAAACGACTGGTGCTCAAAAGTCAGCGTGGTTGGGCTCCAATAGTACTATTACGATACATACTCGATGCTAAGATTGTCACATCGTTGACTGTAACCTCTGCAATAATTAGATGCAAAAAACAAAAACAAATTTGGTTACCAAAAGATGACAAAAATATTGCTAGAAAAATTATTGGTAAATTCACATCTGCGACATCACGTCGTTGTACAAGATTAATCATGGATCCAGAAGAATTAGATTTTATTGTCAAGGATACAGGGGCAAAAGTTATATTGGTGTCACGTTGAAAAGAAACAAAACACGATGGAACAATTATTGGCACGATCATTAGCTACTGCGACGGCAATTCTCCTCAATTTACTCATTTGAGATCATCTACGCTGCCATACTTGTCAAATAACCTATTATTGATAATCGGCAGATTTTGCAATGACGCTGTTAGAGTGGCCACGGATTTTTTCTATATTAGTCGTTGTAAAATGTATCTTCTTGAGCCATTTATCGAAGAAGACATACGTGGTGTCAAATAGGGTTCGTGGAAAATTAAAAGAAAAAACGAGCAAATACGTAAATATTCTGAATCAGCCGATGTTAAAGCACCTGATTTTATTATCGCAATGATAATTTATCCGAAATTTCATCGGCGTCATCAGTGTATGATCCAATCACGAGACATAGCAAGGTTTGTCTTAACGGTCCAGGTGGTTCTGGAAAAACAACGTGTGCGATAGACTTGTTCAGAATTTCAGATATGATTGTGCTAACGCCAAGTTACCAGCTTGCCAGAGAGATTAAACATCGTGGTGTCAGTGCATTCAGGTATCATGGTTTCTTTAAATGGCGTGGTGATGCATGGACACCCGAACGAATGGAACAAAAATATATCCCGAGAATAATTATTTGGGACAAAATATACATGGTGTCTAAAGAAACATTACAGACATTTCTTGATTGGTTATCAACAAAATCTGCGGCAATTAATATGTGTGGCGATCCAGGGCAACCTCCGCCATTTAAAGGAGAATTCCCACATGACTGGTTACGCAATTACGTTGGCTACTACGAAGAAATGTTGTATGATCATCGATCACATGATGAAATATTACGACAGCTGAAATTGCTATTCATACTACAACCAGATAACATTCAATGTAAAATCATGCGTATAGTAATTCCAGAGACACCGATGTCTGATTTGTGGAACTCATGGCGCCCTAATGATCTAATAGTTGTATCCAGGAAAATTGTATGACATCACATGCAAAATTTCCAACTCAGAAAGTCTCATTATTTTACCACAGTGCAGATACACGCCTCCCAAATATACTCGTTTGACATTCCTGGAATTGGGATGAAACAAAAACTCATTCTTAATGATATCGTCAAGGTTCCAGTAGAGGCTGTACAACAGGCGTTGTCGTTAAACCCATCGTGCTGGACCCTGGGATATACAATTATAATTCATTCGCCTCAGGGATTAACAATATCAGATACCAATATCTGGATTGTCGATGATTGCATAGAATGGTCAAATTTAGTTTATCTGGCTGAGTCTAGAATACCAAAAATATCTCATTTACACAGGGTTGTCTACGTGTTGCAGTTTCCAACAGCAGCAGTAGCTGCGCTAACGCCGTCACAAACAACAACGTCACCAGTACTTATCAACGTAGTGAAGAAACAAATAGCTGGTTATGCGCGAGATGACAAATAAAATACCAGTTTGATCTGGATGTGGAATTTGTCATGACACTGAAATAACGACAACATGATCACTGCGAATGCTGTAACACAGTAATGTTCTGGCAATAGTTTCCTAATGAAGTAAGACAATTTACCGTGGCCAGAATCGATAGTAGTCTCGACCACACACGCGACAATGTCCCTCTGACATGTCTTGAATGTAACAGATGTAGATGAGCTTCGTTCCTCAGAGCGTGTGACTCTTGTTTGCGTTTTTCGATGGCGAGTATCCAATTTCGTGTTAACTGAGTGTTTTCAGAAATTATCTGTAATTATTCTTGGACAAATCCAATTTGAGGAGCTGTCTAGTCTATAGATTGGTGGCTGCACAATACATCTCACCAAGCTGGAAATTTATATGTTGTTACACTCCACATGGGATCAGTTTCTCTCGCTGCACCACCCTCAAGTTCATCAGGTTCATATAAATACCTCACTGTTACTTTACTACCCAATACTGGTTGTGGTTGATCCACCGGTGATTTTCGTCGTACTATATGATTTCTCGTAATTGCCTCAATGGGTTTCATGTTAATTCCACTTGTGACCTCGTTGTTTAACGCGGCCACCGAATCAGGTAGTCTCGCAACCCATTCACGAGATCTGTCCTGAATGCTCGGCGTTCCGCTCAGTAATTCTTGGGCATATTGATGTCCAAAGAGTCGCTGTGCAAGTGTTTGATTAAATCGTTCGCGGTGTGTCCACGTCTGAGTTTAACATTATGTTGTTGCATCAGCATCGATACTGCACCGAATAATTCTTTGCCAGGATCAACCTGTAGAAATTTTGGCCATCCTAATAGACCCCACCAATAAATTTGTTCAAACGCAGCTGCGACTTCAGTTGCAGTTTTAGACGATAACGGTTCAGCCTTTTTGTATCTGCTTGCCACGTCTACCACACTCAAGGCGTATTTGTATATGAGCCGTTTATATACGTTATGTGGTAAAAACAAGATATCTGCCTGATGAAATTCGTTGACTGTGCTGACATCAAACTGTCCACGTTTAATCGTTTTGGCACGTGGTAGATAAATTTGTCATATATCTTGCCGTGACAATTAATCTGCGGCTACAGCTCCTGTGACACCTGCTGAATCGGCGAGTTTTTAATTGCTGCTGTACCTCTCTAATATCCTCTTGGACTGTAATAAATCGACTCCATTATGTAATTATTGGCGTTTAATTGCCAGCTCGGGGAGCTAAGTTCCCATCACTATTTTACTTTTCATCGCCGATCTTATCAACCATTTCGCGAGAGATTCTCTAATTTTTTTTATTCTTTATCCAATTCAGCGTGTGAATCAATTTGACATCCGCGATATGTTGTTGTAGATCTGAATTTTTATTCGCAACATCATGAACATGGTACGCTTAATCAATCGCATGTACTGGAAATTCGCTTGGTTTTCGTTGATTTATTTCGTCACTTCTAATATCAACGCGAGTTCCAGGACCACAATAATTATATCCTTGAAGATGATTTTCTTCAGGATACTTAGACCATAGCGTTCCAGGTGCTTTTCCGAGCGCCTTAGCAATATTGCCGCCCTCTGTTGCAACAGGAATTCTCACAATCTTATATTTTTATGTGCCGCATTTTACACATTTACCTGTAAGTATCGGTGTGTTATTTCTCCACGTGGTTCCTCTCAGAAATGTTGAACCAGTGAACATGATTATTAATATTATATTTTATAAGATGAACGTGATTGACTTTTCAGCAACACATGAGCAAGCACCGATCAAGCATCATCCAGTGTTACCATATTCCATTCGAGCTATTATAATTGTCCATCTAGGTCGGGTAAAACTCAGTTATTGCTTAACGTGATAATGAGGTGGCTCAAATGGGACAAACTTTATTTAGTAGTGCCATCCGTGGATGACCAACGATGCTATAATATTCTTATTATTGCTGATCCTTACCCCACTGTGTATACCATGTTGGTGAGCGGAGGTCTGTGAATTACACCATCGCCAATCTTTTTGATTTTATCGAGTTCAGTGTTTATCGAATTGATTCTTGAGTTGATGTTGGTGAGCTCATTATTATTATTTTCGATTGTTGTTGTAACGTTGACTAGATCAACAAATTGTGCGTGAATTTCAGAGAGCCGAGTGTTGATGACCGTTTTATTTCCAAAGAAATTATCTATGGTTCTATTTATTTTTCTACGAAAATTTGTAAACGCGGTTACATGAAGATTATATTCAGATCTGAATGTGGTCAGCCCATCATTGATTGTCATTATCGAGGTTATCATCGAGATGTTACTGTTGTCCATGTATTTATCCGTTGCAGCGTCATCGTTTGATTCTGGTTCTCTCAAATTAGTAATGCAATTACCGCTCATGTTGAGATGGCCAGTCATTGCATCACCGGCTTTAGCAACGCATTTACTGAAATCAGTTCTGATTGTGGAATTGTTGTTGTCCACGTATTATTTTGTTGCCACAAGCATCGTCCGATTTGGTTCTCTCGCATTGACAAATGCATTTCTGCTCATGCTGAGATCGCTATACATTATATTTCCATTTCTTCTAATACGTCCAGGAATCTCTCCCGTGATTGTTAGAATTGATTATTTCGAGTTTGTAATTTTACCGGTTTTAGAAAACACCACTATGTTATCTTCGGTCGCTCCGGGAAATTGCAGAATAATATCCATCAACGAGATATTACTCATCTTTCACCGTCCTTACTGATCCTGAAAAATAACAACTTCACTTGGGTCAACATCGGCTAGGCGCAAAAGACCAGTAAGTTCATCTCCTGTTGCATATTTGAATAAATCAATGTCACTCTGGGGCTTACCGCTAACAGAGCTTCCGTAAATATCTACCATTATAAACTATTAAGCTGTTTTAAATGATGCCGCCTAGTGGTATACTCATGCACGACTTTATGAGGCGGCGCTGATGACCATGACACAGCGTTAGGTACATCAAGTACTTCTGGACCGCATATTGGTGGATCGGTTAATGCCTGTGTTGGTAATGTTGAATACCAGATTGGAGTGTTCACACTACTGTTGATATACTGTAAAATTTCTCTCGGTGATGCCAGTCCGAACGAATCAAAATAAACTACTCCACGTGGATAAACCGCGCTTACAACCCAATGAGTACCTGGACCAGAACGTCCATCGAGATTAATGATACCGGTTTCAACATGGTTTGTTTTTTTTCGGTAATTGATCAAACATGAAAACACCTCTCATGTTGTTTATGTATAATCGCCGAGCAGCATCAAGTAAATCAAAATTGGACATGGGAAGCTTTAACGAAACGCACCAGGCAGTCTCAGACCTTGACTATACCGAGTTCCTGGTAATCTTAGACCACATACTTTTCTTGAGGTGTTCAGACCGTATCATGTTGCTTTTTGTCAGTGCCATACCAGCAGCTATTCCAGCAGCACTAAGGTCAACTGCTTTTTCAACAGCTGGAGCAGCTGCTGAAATTAGCCCTGGTAACACCGCTAGCAACGGAAATATACCGCCGGTCTTTGCTGTATCATTGATCGAATTCGCAGAAAGATCAAGTCGACGCCAGTTTTTTTATTTTTTTGGAGTCATTGTAGCGTCTGAGCCGTCGTTCAGTCAACGATAATTGTTTAGGCCCTGCAACACCGTTGATATCAGAGTTGTTTCGCCCCATAATTATTCTTCAATGCGGATTGCAGTTTTTTAATTCGACCAGGTGTCAAGTAACATTGACGTGCTGATATGACATTATATCATTATAAATGATCTAATTACAGATCGTTTGCGATTAAATTACATGTTTGGAAAACAGTGACATGTTTTCTACGGGCGTATTAATCACTCTCATTAATCTGCCAACACCTTCAAGCAATAATGTTTTGTCTGACAGTATAACAGCGATTGCTCAGTAACTACCAGCTGGTACTCGTGTTACACGAGCGCGGAAGTTTATGTCGACGACAGGTTGTCTAAACAAATCCAAGTTTTCCAGTGAGAAATAATAGATCGGATACAGAGTTGAGAAATCATGCAAAGATATCTGCACACCAGATTCAACATTCTAATCAAGCCCCATAAAAGATATCAACCGATCATACGCACGTGCGACATGATTGTTTTCAAAATTAAATAACGCTTCTTCGGATGGTTCTTGATGTCCATTTATTCTCAGAGAAACTTCACTAACTCTGAGAGTATCAAACACCATTGGGTTTCGCCCTCGTGAATCTACTCATACCTTTTCCTGAAATACTGTAAATAGATGTCGTGGCACCGATACTCCCTGCTGTGATGCTTTCTGCCATGAGATTAACTCAGCAAGGTTAATCGGGACGCTGTCTGTGGTCATCGTAAACCACGACAGCCGTTGCCCATGAAAGACAGCAGCTTTTCCATCAACTGTATTGAGTCTCCCCCCCCCCAGATTACATCGTTATCGGTGGCTTTTCTGACAAGTACCACATGTCCACAGAATCCAAAGATATGTGACAGTGGAAATACACAAGAAAAGTCTTAATCGCCGTATAATATTGATCTACGTGCTGTGAAT
>JAECUM010061156.1:0-18105 GCA_016617855.1 Megalonaias nervosa
CTAGTTGAAGAAGCAGCTATTTATGATTAACTCAGAATACAATACTGATGATTGGGCTAAAAAAAAACAAAGAAAAGGCATCATCCAAATCTACAAAATATAACAACTGTCTTAGTTTCGATTAATTTCATGGTAATCTATGCCAATTATGTTTATTGCTGACAGCATCAAATACAATAGAAAATCAAACTACCTGTGGCCCAAGCAGCAAATAATCTCCTAAATCTGAAAAATGATAAACAAAACAATCTTGATGACACATAATGAAATACATGCTATCTATAAAGGCAATTTGTAACACTCATATCCTTTATGTCTGAAAAAGAAGGAACATACTGATATAACATGAAACATGTTTGTAAAAGATGCACAAGGCTTGTGTCTCTTAAAAAAGTGAAATATATATGTATGTAAGCTTAAGACTACATGAACTGCTATTTCCTACCATTACAGATACCGCGGCTTTACAAAACATATTTCCAAGTGTATCAAAGACAAGATTTTCAACGTGGCTGCCATGGTGGCCATATTTACGGACAGATCAGTGCCATTTTTATTCAGGACAACTAGATAATTAGTGTTCTGGTTAAAACTCATGTCAATATCAGTTTCCATTTAGTAACAATCAGAAGATTTTCAAGAGGACTGCAATGGATGATGTCATCATTTTTTATGTAGGACCAACCAGATATTCAAAAGTCTTCTAGTGAAAACCTAACATTAATATAACTTTTTATCAAGAAGGATTACTGATAAGATTCTCAAGATGACAACTGTGACTTCCATATTGGATAGCAGATTGCTGTGACTTCCATACTGGATAGCAGACTGGCATATATTTTTTTATTTAAGACCAAGTGGACATCATAAGAAGTCTTCCAGCACAAACTCCATGCTGATATGATCTTCCATTCAGGATGAGTAGCAATAACAAGATTTTTAAGTTGATTGCTGTGGTGGCCATACTGGATATCAGATTGGCATCATTTTCATTTAGGATCATCATAAGAAGTCTTACAGTGGAAACCCCATACTGATACAGCTATCAATTCAGGAGGAGTAGTTTTTCAAGCTGACTGATGTAGTGGCCATACTGAATCTCTGAGTAGCAACAGTTTCATCTAAGACCTTGGGATGAATTTGTATAAAGTTTCATAGCAATACTCCAAGTAGTTTAGAAGGAGTAAAAATAACAAATTTGTGTTAACAGATGGATGTCAAATGTCAGACGCCAAAGAACAGACAATGGACAATATAAATCCCATAAGCTCTTCTCTTCTATGGCTAGTAGATCTAACAAGTTCTGTGAGCACAATATATTTTTATTTTTAGTGAAATATCATGGGAATATCAAACATGTATGAAGCTACCAAAGCTGCTAGACAAATTTTGGTAATAAAATCCACAATTAATCAAATTTCACTAAAAAAATGAAGCAAGTATATTCCATCTGATGTTAATGTATACAAATTTCATCTACTGCCAAGATTTTGTTCAATTTATTGGATGTTTTATTGGCCACTACTGATAATAACAGTAACATAGTGGAAAAACTTTCATATGTACCTCTGTGTCTGAATTCTGATTCCATTTAAGGGTCAATTACATGGTACAAGAGTGGATGATTTTAAAGATTGCCAATAGAATAACTCTTCATATAAGCAACTTATGTGAGATACACAACCCCCTTTTTTATCTACACTTTTTCAAAACTGGGTACATTATATCTTGAGCAACTATCATTAGCAGGTGTTTCATATTATTTATTTTTATGCAACTTGAACTATTTTTGAATCAGGGATTAGAAGCATAATGTCACTCATTACAAGTAGACAACTATGTTAATGATAAAACTGAATTTCCATTTAATATACAATCAAATATAACAAGCCTACCAGTTCAATATAACAATAATATAAGCACTAGCTGAAGTAAACAAGCAACAGAATTATAAGAAATTATGTGTGATGCCTGCTGCCATACTTAGTATGTATCCCTACTAAGGTTTGGGACTTCAGGCCACACCTAGTATGTATCCCTACTAAGGTTTGGGACTTCAGGCCATACCTAGTATGTATCCCTACTAAGGTTTGGGACTTCAGGCCATACCTACTATGTATCCCTACTAAGGTTTGGGACTTCAGGCCATACCTACTATGTATCCCTACTAAGGTTTGGGACTTCAGGCCATACAGAAAAGCTTTAACTAGACTCTTAAGTAAGATTTCAAATAAGACTGACTTTACATTAGGGTCAAAAGAAAGGCTCAGAAAGCTGAAAAGCCATGACAAAACCACCCACTATAGGTAGGCAGTGATAACCCTTAAATGTGCTAAAACCTGGGACCATGAGGGTGCAGAGCAACCATGTTACCATTGTGCTATATTTTATCTCAAATACCCACGTGGGAAGTTTTTCTTGTTTTTCTCAGCAGCTTTCCTGGCACTGAGGACTTGTGGTGGGTCCAGATCTGGACTTGTCACACCTTTGGTATGGTACCCTGACACCTCTATTGGGGATTTTAAGCTGCTTTTCATTGGAAGGGCTTTCAATGTCTGAAATATGAAAATAAAAATTTAGGAAGTGGCTGTTAATTGCCAGAAGAAACAGCTTTTCTCTGTGAAAAATAAATCTAGGTTAAATGAGAGAATATGCAATAATGAGCTTGAAAACTGTGACCAACTTTTATCTTCAATCATGAGCTAGGCTTTATCAGGCATCTATCAACAAAGTCTGACACGCAAGGATGGAATACTGAAGAAGTCTCCTGGCAGAAACCCAATGTTTATATGACCTTCTGTTTTGTAGAGTAAAGATAACAAGATTGTCAAGATGGCTGCCATGGTGACCTCTGTGCATGTACTCTGGTCTGGAACTGGAGAGACATAAAGAGGGAGCTTGTTGTTCATTCTCACTAGACATGTCTAGCACTGACTCATTAGGGACATGTCTAGCACTGGCTCATTAGGGACATACCTAGCAGTGGCTCATTAGGGATATTTCTAGCACAGGCTCATTAGGGGCATGTCTACCACTAGCTTTCTCCATGGATGAAAAAGTGTCTCTGATACTGTTATGACTCTGTGATCATAAACTAAGTAACAGAAGAAGCAAAACCATCAAGTTTTGTAAAACTTACCAAATAATTTATCAGTAATTATCACAGTTATAAAATGAAAATTTAAGAAGAACTTCCAGTATTATAAACTGAATTCAAAATAATCCTAAAAAGTTCTATTCAAGTTCAAAAGAATCAAATGTTCTGAATGAATTTTAGATCCTTGAATATACATGTCACAACTGAATTGTCCAGAACTCCTTTGAATAATTCACAATAGTCCCTTAATAATTTTCTAGTAAAATGAGCACTTTGTAATTGCAATGAATAATCCTAATAAATGCCTCCTCTCAAATTATCTAAACACAACATTAAACACATCTGCAGACTGATTTTAATATATGAAAAAGAATCCAAAGTAGGAATGAATTAACTGCTCAGTTCTCTCCTTATATACACCTTCAAGAGTCTATAATGATGGTATGTCACAATATATCCCACATGACAGATCTTAATACTCAATCTAATATATCACAATACTTATTCAAGTGATTTTACCCATCCAATGGGAAAGAACTTAATTCTTCTAACAACCCACCTGACCCCACCAGCCAGTGAGAAATTACCCCAAGCCTGTAAATAGTTTTATTATTAGAAACTCGACAACATCTATTGATCCTATACAATCTACATGCACTGTAATATTTTAAAACTGAATCTACATCCATATACAAAATTAACTATATAATACCTTCTTTACAGATAATCACTTCAATTTTACAATTTACTGCCATAAATACAAATTACACATAATACAGATATACTCCTGTACCAAGAATTACAAAAAATATAGATATACATAACACCATAATATTACCAACTAGTACAAAAATCATTCTGAGCAGAATGCTAGTCCCTGTCTTAACAGGTGGTTTGCCAAAATATTGCTCTTGCCTGGAATGTGCCAGACTATTAAAATGATCTTATCTGAAGCAGTCCAATGGAGGAGGTTCCAGACTTCAAAGCAGAAAGAAGAGCATGACAGTTCCCTGATGTCTGAGTTATACTACAAAAGAGACATTGTTCATGTTACACTGATGTCTCATGTGGATGAAGCACCCTTGAAGTGCTAGAAAAACTGCCTGCATTTCTAGATTGTTCATATGAAGGGTGTGGCGACATATAAAGCCTTCCAGGGGAACTAAGTCAGTTGCCTCATTCAGACTCCTCATAAGAGAAGATACAAGTTAGCTGTTATGACTCAATGGTCTTAAAATAAGTAACAGAAAAGAGCAAAAACCACCAAATTTTGTAAAATTCAACAAATAATTTATTTACCAATAATTCAAAGTGAAAATTTAAAAGAACTTACAGTATTGTGAATTAAATCCCAAACAGTTCTACAAGTTTTATCACAAGTCCAAATGTTTAAAGTTCCAACTGAATTCCAGTGGTATTCCAAATAAGTTAAAATATTGAATGTGTCGATGTGCCTGTAGTCTCAAATGTGCTAACATGCCAAAAGCCTGAATTGTGATGATGTGCTAAGAGTCTTTTGATGTATTACAATAATGTAATCCAAAAATGTCCTTGTCTGAACTCACTATAATTCCAAATTAATGTTCCAGTCCAAGAATATTACTGAGGAGCACTTTGTATTTCCAGTAAATAATAAATTGAATAAACTGGACTAAAATGAAAATCTGAACACAACAATATGACTGATTCTGCTTCAAGATGTTAGGCAAGAATGGGTAATTTCTCAAGTAAACAAGGTTATATAAAAAGCTAAGACACAAAATTAGAACCAGGATGAGGGTCAAAAGTTCATTTCTTGAACATTCTAAGTTGTCAACAAGGTAAGGTCTATTACTAAATTTATAATAAAGAACATGGGAAACAACAGGTATATTGGGTTTTTCCAAGGGGGAATCCAATGTCCTACACTCAAATTATGATAAACATGTTTAACTCCATTGATTATGATCCTAATATTTAATCAATAATCACAGAGAAATATTAGCTATATATTATATTTTATAAAATCAATGTCCCTAGTCAGGAACACAGTGAACTTGATTTTGGATATGGCCAAGAATGAAATACAAATGTATATAACATACAATCATTAAGAAAAGTCAACATATAATACAAATTAAATATACATAATACTACTTTAATTGTTATGCTTTTATGCTTCAACAGATTGAAGAAAGCATCTGAAAGAGAACACCATGGGAGGATAAAGTAACTAGTGGACAAACATTCAGTTCCAAAACCTCTTGAGACTTAATGGGGCAATTAAATCCCCACCTTAGTCCAAGGCAGTGGACATACGAGGTCAAGTAGACAAAGGTACATTGTAAATAGACACTGAAACCAGGAGCTGGAACACTGAATAAAGGACAGACCAACCCTTCTGCTGTTGGACAACCTCTTTGTCTTGAAACAACTTATGAGTTAGCTCCCTCAACATTGCTAAGAAAGGGAGCAACAGAAGTTCTAATTTAGACTGCAAAAGAGCCTCTCTTAGCATCAAATGAGCCTGAAGATTTTGTATACAGATGTGAAAGAAGGAGGTGGTAAACCTCATTTACTGTCTTGTCAAAAGGTGTGCACTTTGTCCCATTGCATCATTTGACCTGCAGAATGGGACCATAAAGAAGAACTTGAAAGAAGAATTCATCTGTGTCAATCAAAATTTATAGTTCATCATCCTATCTTCTCTCTCCCTCTCTCTCTCTCTCTCTCTCTCTTGGGGTCAGATGGGATTATTCCATTTTATCTCCCCCCATTGGAAAAATGGACTGCTGAAATTTGGTGGGGGTGGGGGTGGAAGGAATACAGGACAAACCTCTTCTTCTTCTCTCCTTGGACAATTACCTCTTGAAGCAAGAGGCAATTGGCAGTTCCACTCACTTTATCTGGCTAATAAGGCCTGAGAAGTTGGGATAATTTATGGTCCTATGGCCTGCCTAATTTTCTGTAGCAGTTTCCATAGCCTAGAAAAAGTCACAAACCCCTCCCTAGCAAGGTACTCAGAACCCTCTGTTATGTATATTTAATTTAATTATTCATTTGTTAGTTTAAAATATTTTTTTATTCCATTACATGTTATTGTAATGTAACTTTGTTTACTGGATTTGATATTGTCCAGAAATTCAGTTCGGTTCTGTTTGACCTGTTATTTTTTTATTTCACGGATAAACAACCAGTAATAGAAACACTGTATCTAGTTTCTAACCTTGATTCAGAACCAGTGACAGTTTTGGTAAACAACTTTTTTTTAAAATATTTTTTATATTCTTTCTCAGAGTAAGAACCATTAAGTTAAGTGAAGGCCATATCTGGAGTACGTGATATGAAACGTGTTTATTGTTGCAAACTTCTAATTTTTCTAGAAGGCTGACCCTCATCCAGGAATCTGTTTTGCATCTTAAATGAGTGTATAACTGTTGTCTTGATAGAAGATAGTTCAGTCGGGCTCCAAACAATTGACACATTAAGTTATGTTGTGATCAGTTTGAGCTGAAATTTTATTGAATTTCAAGTGATTCTTTTCCCTGGAAATACATAAGTGCTTCTACAAAATTCTTGGACAAAGACATTCACTGAAATTTATACAGAATTCAAAACTGGAATAATATTTTCTGTGATTCAACAAGGAACTGTTGACACAACAGTACTTCACAGACTACAACAGATGTCATCGCCTTCCATTTTGGATTTCATCGAGACTCAAACTCAGATTCATTCGGGGCTTTTTAATAATACAGCTTCTATTTTTTAATTCTTGGATTATTTTTGGATTTGATTCGTAAAACCTTAAGTTCTTTTTTTCATTTTTCACTTGGTATTCTAGGGAAATAAACTATTTGTTAACTTTACAAAGCTTGCTGTCTTCACTCTTTTCTGTTACTTTTTGTAAGAGCCTAGACTCGTAACACCTCAAACTGAATGAAAAGGGACACATACACATATATTATGCAAGCGATGAGGAGAAAATATGAAAGACAACTTAAAAATTGATAAGACTGACAGTAGAGATGTCAAAAGACATCTTGAATAATGAAAACACTGAGTTTCCAAGAGACAAGTGAGAACTGCATGGTGTTGAAGGTAAAGAACGATGATATCCCATCTGATGGACGTTGACTACAGTACCCAACTGGGATCATGTTGCTTTTTTATATTAGACCTCCAGCCACTAATTTGAAGAAGGAATAATCACATCTGGACTAGAAACTAGTACCAGGAAAAGATGTAGCAATGCAATAATAGCATTGTTTGTATCATTGCTACTGAATTTCTGCAGCATATTTTTGTATTCTGTTTCTCATTAATCTTTCAAACTGTATAAGAATCCATATTTATGTGAAAAAATGTCAATGTCATACTGGTTTTAAAACTCATACTTAATTTGCTCCAAGATAATGCAACAACATCCTACACTGCTGTTGTCACACAAGCAAACTATACATTAAAAATGTGTACTCACATTGAAGACCTCCTCTTCAGTAGGCATGTGGTAGGACTTGTTGGTCAGGTTCATAGACTGCTCCTGAACTCGCTGTAACAAGAAGTCGGACAGCTCCTCATACAGCCTCAGCACTTCACCCTGAGAACAAAAATGGCAGAAAATATGAGAACAAAATTCTGTAAATGCTTGGTCTCACCTGATCCACCTCAGGAAGATCTCAAGCCCAAAACCTGAACATGATCATAAAAGTACAGTAATATGACCTAATTTGCAAGCTGTGAGTAGTACTCTTTAAGATTAATGTAACTATAGAGTTTCATGGCTATTTACGCCAAATTCCAGATAAATGCTACTAAAATCAATGTTGACACCTATGCTCATAATCAGACCTATGTTTTATCCCTGTCTTTATGACATTCACAGTGGGAATTAAGATATGTAAACTTTTCTATCTCTCATATAAACATATATATAAACTTTTCTATCTCTCATATAAACAAATGTACAATTCCACATTGATGAATTAAAGTAGCATGCCTTTTGGTAAGTACTCTGGACACATGATAAGAAATTCATGAATTCATGACTCAAAGGTCAAAGACCACCATTATTCCAATCAATCCAGTTCCAAATAGGTGCCACCTTACTGTCCAGATTGCCATTTGATGGATAGGCGTTGAAATATGGAGGATTCTGCCATTGTCCAGAGTTATATGTTGTGATTAGCAAGGAAGTATAAAATATTACTGGTTTGTGAACCTCTAAAGGACCACAACAATTTTAATGGCTGAATATTCTACACTTCTTATTCTTTTATAATAAGACCTTAATAGATAGAATGATCAATCTAAACAGAAATTTGCTGTCACTGCAAGGCAATAGAATGTCAGACAGCTAGCCAAAATAATAATGTGAAGCATAAGTCATTATAATGTCAGTTAACACAAGTAATAAGAACAAGAGTCTATCATCAAAATGTCAGAAGCTGTAGCACGTATGATTCAAAATCAAGCTCTAAATCCAAATTTGGGTGTTCTGTACTTTTACTTATCACAAAACTAGAAACACAGAAATTTCAGCATTTTCTTATCTTTGTCTTTCTTCTCTATATTTTCAAGACATATATATGTAGACAACAAAACTAATATCCAACCTGTATTTTGTAGCAAGTTTTAACCATGAATACTCAAACTTGATATCTGGTTTATATTTAGTAGCAAGTTTTAACCATGAATACTCAAACTTGATATCTGGTTCATATTTAGTAGCAAATTTTAACCATGAGTACTCAAACCTGATATCTGATCTTTATTTGGTAGTAAGATTTTAATAACATGTACACAAAATTTTATACCTGATCATCTATATTTGACATATAGGTTCAAAATATTAGTACTAATATTTGATATTTAATCTATATCTCATTATCAATCAGGCATGATTTGGGGTTGATGGAGTGGGGCTTTGTATGACATTATCAATCAAATAGGATTTGGCGTTGAGGGATGGGGCTTTGTGTGACATTATCAATCACTCAGGATTAGGGGTTGTTGGGGTGGGGCTTTGTATGACATTATCAATCACAGAGGGCTTGGAGTTGAAAAGTGGGGGATTTATAACACAAAAATTGGGGTTAAAGGAAGGTGAGGGGCTATGTAATATATGCAATATATTGTCCTTCAGGAAATTTCAAGAAAGTGATTTGATTATTTAAATTACAAATATCTCTTCAATCATATTACCGTAGATTAGAGGTCTTCTTTACAGAAGACTGGTCAACTACAAAGAACATAGATCCTGATCTGCCATCACATAATGCACATGAAGATCATGGTCTACCTTACTTTCTCTACTGATTAATCCCAGACCTGCCAATGCATTATGCACTAGGGCACTCTTTCAGGTTTTACTCTTCCACTGTTAGACCTATCAGCTCCAGAAATTAGAAAGATGCCTAGACTACCATCACTTATACCACTTTACAGACATCAAAAACAAATAGTTTGCATGCTATTTGGATAATTTGTTTCCAAATGAAAACTATCATTTTTTTCCAGAATATCTTGTCTGAAAAATAATATGTCTGTTGTATACTGATACCAGTCAGAAGTGGGCTATGTAAACTACACTGTATTCTATGTTTTCTTGCATAAAAATACACATAATAATGTTTTGATGTTTTCTTTTACACATGAAGAATACTGGCAGCAGTTCTAGAGTGTGTTTTCTATTTTGTATTGCTCATACAGGCAGCAATCCTGGTGTTTGGGTCTTTTTTGTATTGCTTATCCTGCTATAAGCATTGACTGTGCACAGAATTTACATTCTGTTAGACGAGTTAAATCTGTAAGAGTGACATCCTGTTTTTCACACATGTGCCTGCCCACTGCATCAAAACAATGGCAATGATAGGCCCAGCAGATGGGACTTGGTCCTGAGAGTCTGATGGTCCCTACATGGGACTTGGTCCTAAAAGTCTGATGGTCTCTACATGGGAAGGGAAGTAAAGTTTGGTCCATAATGTTGTATGCATTCAAAGTACAACCATTTTGACACTCTACACAGAGAAACCATTTAGATAACAGTGGTCAGTATACAGCCATCCCTCCAGGAATCATCACATTTAGTTACCTACATGTTTTTGGCCAACTCAATATAAACAGAGATTTTAAAAAAGACTGGGAGGGCCAGATGAACTTGGATGATAATTAGGGCAGTTTCAGGATCTGACAGTCATCTATACAATCGATTGTATCAGAGTATGGGTAGAACATTATTTAGTTGATGTTCCAATTTGCTTATTTTTCCTGTTACCTTACAAAATGTACTTGATGTCCTGAAATTGTATGTATTATTGAAAATTATTATAAATTTTGAAAATATGGTGTACGGGGAATTATTGGGTCTAGACATTTTGATTGATGATGGTAACAATGACGTCTGAGTTGATGATGGTAACAATGATGTCTGAGTTGATGATGGTAACAATGACATCTGAGGAAACTGGATCCAGGAAAAAATGACTTATTTTAGTGAAATCCAAAATAAATTACACAATCAGCTTCAGTGACTTTCATCTTTAACCGTTTGGCCTCAGAATCAATAGGAAGGTGTGCCTTGCCCAAGTGCAGTATATCTTTGAAGATGGATAAAAATTACAACAAGGAAATTTAATCTTATAGAAAAGAAAATCACATTTTCAGCTCCTGTGAGCTAGACTTTCTATCTAGCAGCCCTAAATTCTGCCTATACCTATGGATAAGGTATGTATGAGGTTTGAGAAAAAAGATTACAGCAAATTAATTTTATGTTGTAGAGACCACCTCATCTATGGATGGATGTACAGACAGACACATAAACAGTGCTATCACTGTATACCCCCCTTCCCCCCCCCAGCTCAGGTTAGTTGAATGAGAAGGGGGAGAATAAAATCCTTCAGGCAAATTGAAAATTATGGAGCAGGGGCTTAAATAGATAGGTGAAATCTGCTTTCTTTGCACCTCAACAGTCCCCAGTTCAATGTCCAGTTTTGGCATATGCAAGGGAAAGTAGCTGACCATCAAGAAAGGTCAGTGGTTGCTTCTAGATTCTTCAGTTTCTTCCATCTAAGATGTCCACCTCATCCTAACATCTGAGTCACTGAAACACGTTCTAATAGTTGCTGTACATTAAATGTAAAATGAAGCATTGTGTAGGCCAGAGGTAGAAGCAACAGGAATGTCATCGCAAAATCGAAACATTTACTTAGCACTTAAATTGTATGCATATGTTATTTATCAAGGAGGGAGAATTCCTATTTTCCACACTGGATGATCCTTTTTCATTGAGCCCTTAAATCTGTGGTTTGTAGCAACCACAAAATCTGAAAAAGAAAAATGGTACCTCACACATAAAAGTAAAATCAGAATAAGTATAAACTTGAAATGAAAGCAGGACCATACTGCTACTTACCCCAGATTCACGATAGGCCAATATGATCTTCCCAATCTTTTCTGTAATTGTCACATCTCCAGTAGCTGTGACCACCAGATTTATTACACCTAAAACATTAGCAAAAAAATGAACACCAGATTTATTACACCTAAAACATTAGCAAATAAATGAACACCAGATTCATCACACCTAAACATGAGCAAACAAATGAATAAATCTGGCTTAGATGCATAATTATACATGGAAAGAGTATATTGCTAAAAGATGCTCTCCTATAATTCATTCATTATGTCTATTGTATTGTTTCAAAAGAAGATGATAGGATATAATATCCACATATGAACATGATATCCACATATTGACTTAATAGCCACATAATGACTTGATATCCATATTTAGATGCCCATTTATCAACCATTTACAGTGTGACCCCACTATAACATGGTAGTTGGGGTACATAGACTGAACCATGTAATAGACTGAACCATGTTATAACCAACCAAGTCAGGTGAAGAAAATAATGCATTTACTTAAAATATGGCAGAGGAGGGGGTAATAAAAATGAGTGCAAAAATATGTGCTTTTGATTAAATGAAGACAAACTAGTCTAAAAAATACACTTGTATATTGACAACCTACATTTGTGCAGTACAATCTATAGTCCGTTAAGTACTGTACATGTATATAATAAATCCATGAATTCGAGTATAGATCACATGTTATAAACTTTATGTATGACTCACATTCCATTAGAAAACAAAAATAACACATACAAAAAATTGGTAGTCCTTGTTTGATCTATATCTGATTATCACTAAACAATTCAGTACAATTGTTGCCAGTAGCACATGGATATAGTTGTTTACATGCTACACATACATGTACTTAAATTGGCCTAGATTTTGGTCATCATTAATAAGGCTACCCAGGGGATGAGGCTATTAATAGGGAAATGAAAACGTGAACAAATTAAAATGTTTAACAAACATCTTTGCAAGATTCCCCATCTTCAATTAACTTGACAGCCAGATATCTATGGTTTAAAAAGATTGGAAATTTAATTTGCGTTATATGCCACCATTGGTAGCAACCATAAGCATACATTTTTTTTTACTACAAAAATAAAATTTTCATGGCACAATAAACGTATTCCAGTCACTTTGGAAAATGCAACAATCCATCAGATTTCATTTCTTATATTTAAGTTTGATTCTGACTTACTTTGATGAAAGGTTCTTTGTTTTTATTGAAGATTGTAGTTGAAGAAGGGTACATTAAGGGCAGCTTTGGAGGACCAAAAGAATGTCTGTTTCTTATTGCGTCAGCAACATGATGTAATTGTAGAACATTGACTGAGACTGAATTTTTTTTCATTTGTTTAGTATTTATACAGAACATTCAGTGCTTCAAAGGTAATCAGTTTTCTTTGAAGTTTCAACAAAACTATTTTTTTCTGGGTACATTTCAAAATCATAAGGAATTAGCCATCATTTGGTCGATTGTAGCAGTTACTGTTCCTACCTTCAAAGGTTGGTGAATTGTAGCTAATCCTGACAGCATGACTATTGGATAAACCAACAAGTAGATCTCTTTTTTTTTTTCTTTTTTCTTTGATATTTCTGGTAGCAGAGTCATGCTGCCTTCCATGTGTGCATCAGAAATTTAAAACAAAAAAGACAACAGATGATGACTTCACAGGTGTTCTGTTCTGACAGGGATTACTACAGAAAACGTGAGCATTCTGAAGGATTTAATTTTATGAGTGAAAAGAAGAATTTTACTTACTGTTTATATTAAAAGGTCAGTCTAAATAAATATATTAATTACTAGCAAGCAGCCAACAGTCTGACACTATTTCGTCTGAAAGATCCATTATGAGATAGTGCCTCATCTGGCTCATCTCCAATAACAGAAATGTAAACAACGAAATAAATGCAGAGATCTCACAACATAGTACTCAGGCCAGATGTCAGAATAAGTGGATTATGACATAACAATGCACTGTTAAGATGGTTTGCAACAGTAGATAAATTATAGTGTATTTTATATCAAGTTTGTGGCTTCCTGTCATGGCACCTGTGATTTCCTTCACTAATAACCCAAGACTGTTTATACAAGTTTAAACAGCCAACAATGTCACACAAAAAATCACCAGATGGCTTATTTTGTTGCCATTAAGGAAAATCAATCACGATTTGCAGCACTGGAAAAACCCAGCATGATCCCTGAATAAACTTGCAACACATTATTTTTCTTACTTTTAAGAAGAAAAAACTTATTGTTTTCTTGTTCAAGAAAAATGCATATGCTTATATTGAATTGCAGGGGCCATGCCACAATCGTCTTATATTATAATTCATACACAATTTCTTCCCCAAAAGATAATAAACTTTTTACAATTTACTTTTCATACTTTTAAAAAAGAAAAAAAATTACATGTGTGAAAATACATGTACATGTATATGAAATTTTCAGAGCCATGCCAGGATGGTTGTGTTATAACAGTGTGCTATAGCAGGGTCACACTGTAATTAAAAAAAAACCTACTTTCATTTATTTGCAACCAAACTTATGCATACATATAAGCCATGTGCTTAGACACCTAAATAATCAAATGAACTGGCAATCTATGTTACAAATGATTTATATATACATACTGTTTAACTTATTTTTTATTTCAAAGTTTTATTATGCTAATACATTAAATAAATTTGAAAAACATGGGTTTGTTGCTTCAATCAGCCTCACTTTTACTGAAATATAATGATTCTCTATGTATATATGTATGTTATGTATGTATGTATGTATGTATGTATGCATGTATGTATGTATGTATGTATGCATGCATGCATGGTATGTATGTATGTATGTATACATGTATGCATGTATGTATGTATTAGGGTTTAACAGCACATCAACACAATAATGGCTATACAATGTCATATAAAAGTAAAGTTCTAAAAATGTAAATATTAAGAACTGCATAAAAACTTCAGAAGATAAACCGTTCCAAATGTGCCACAATGGCTAGCAGGCTGGACTCATAACCAAACGGATGCAGGTTAGAATCCTACCATTGGATCATCGCAGACCAGCTACCATGGTGTGCCCTTGGACAAGGTACTTTACCCCAATTGCCTCACCACTAAATAACCTACTTATGCTCCTGTACTGTAAAACATCAAACCTTCCAAATAAATGTAAACATGAAGTACTACATGATAAAAGGTAAAGATGTTGTAAAAAAAATGCAGAGTGCACATAAAACTAAAGATAAAGGTGAAAAAAATATAGTGATCTTTTCAACCCTAAATGATATTATGTATGGTACAGTATGACATTACATATGTACAGTATAACATTACATATGTACAGTATAACATTACATGTGTACAGTATAACACTCTTGTAAAAAAAAAAATACATCAAATGCAAAGAGCACAAACCAAGATCTGCTTCTGCACAATGTGCCAGCTGAGATGATGGTCAAGGATGTTCACTCAAAATCATCAAAAGGTAAAACGGTGTCAACCTATGGCATGATCTCTGGACAGATCTGGGTCTATGGTGTTAGGAATGTGGTGCAGGTTGTAATTGAATAAACAAGAAATGAACATTTCCTTAAAACAAATGATTCATAAATAAAAAAAAAATAAAAAAATTATTGCAGCAAAACAACAATGTATCTTGATTTTAGCTCCTGCTAATATGTATAAATTTTAAAAACAGTTTTGCATTCTCCCCTCCCTCCAAAAATCTGAAGCAAAATTCAATTAAGAAAATGTGAAAGGTTGTACTTCCTGTTTGGAAGCATACAATATATTTAGGTGAATGCTTATCATAACATATTCACTTACAAATCCAAACAAAATCTGACATCACATAATGCATTGGCAGATCAGGGTCTATGTTGCTGTTCTACTGATTAGTCCTACCACACTGCATAGATAAAGATCTGCCAGTGCATTATGTGAAAGCAGATCTGGGTCTCTGTGTTTTACAGTTGGACTTCACTGACACAAATATATAAAGTACATAGGGGAAAATGGAAAATGGAGGTATTATAGCAACAAAGGAACAACAGTCTCTCAATGGATGATCTAAGAAGTAAGTTAGAACTGGAAAAGAATCATTATTTCTAACAAAATTCCTGGAGAAGATCTCAGATCCACATTGATAAGTTCAACATAAAACAAGCATTAATTATGATGCACATTTAATTTCATATGATCTATACAGTCTTGATGTAAGTACAGGCATTGGTTTTTGAGAACCTCTATATGCTTATGTCAAAATTTTAATACCAGCATGTATTATGTCAAAATTTTAATACCAGCGTGCATAATGTCAAAATTTTAATACCAGCATGACGTACCTATTCCAAGGATAATAAGTCACACATTAAATACTACAGTTGTTTTCAAATGGCAAAGTCAATGGTACATGATACTCATCTAAAAATCTATGAATGCAAATGATCTGAAAAATGTCTAAAAAGAGTTACTTTTATACAGGCTGTAATGAATTTACAGTATCCTTTTCACCATTTAGCACAGACTTTATGCATTGAACTCACCCTGAAAAGGTCAAGGCATCATGCTGTTAAAACTGCTGCCATGCTGTCAAATGGTTTTTCCCTGCGCGGTTGCTTATGCTCCAACTACAAGGCTGACTTCCAGTCACGTACCATTTCAGAAGTTTGTGTTAAACATTTTGTTTGGATTTATAAGAGTTTCTTTTTCTTAAGACTATCTATTATTTTATAATCAATACTATGTTTACAAATTATGACACAGCTGACAGTAGCATGTGTCAAATCTAGGGCAGGGCCCCCTTGCAGGGTTACACCAATTTCTACCTTCTGTACTACTTTCCAGCGCCAGAATTTTACAGTATAAGTGCCCTGACCTTTCAAAGGTTAATTGAAAACATATGTTCACATCAACTGAGCAAGGAAAGATGTGAAATTATTCAGGTTGATATAAAAGCAACCTATTATAGCTATATTTTAGTCAGTTTGAATTACTACATTTTTATGAAACTGCAGATACTTATCACCATACCTTTTGAAAACAACTATTGATATATCTTTGCTAAAACATGCATGCCCCAACATCAAAACAAAGATTCTAAGTTCAAAAAATTCAAAATATTGATATAAATATGGAAAATTGCTATAATGGCATGAAAACTGAATCAGTTCATTTATATGGCATACAAACATGCATGCCAAATGTTATTTATTTGCATATGATGTGGTTTTTTGTTTTATCATGGAAGAAATGTTGCATTAAAATAAGTTCCAGTCAAAACTGTTCACAAATGTGTAAATGAACTTAAAAATTAATCCAAGAACCTGACAATTCAACCAGGGTATCATCATATCAATTTCATTTCTACCTCAAGTGGTTTTTGCTTTGTCATGCTAATAAGGTTTTTGACCAAAAACTAATAGTCCAAATATTGTTTTAAAAATATGAAACAACTGAGAAATTGCTGTAATGGTTTGAAAATTTAATCATTCCCTCTACATATGGACAAAAACATGCCAGCCAAATTTCATTTGATTATGTTCAGCAAATTTGGTAGTTTTGTCATCTTACTAACAAACAACTCAGGACAGACAGAAGGAAGACATGACAAAATCAAGGTACCTCTACTGCAGGCAAAATACAAAATTCATAAATTATATAATATTTAATAACTTTCTAGATAGTAATAATTAAGTTTTAATTTCATCCTCATTATAAATAATGTTTAAAAGGATTCTAAAGAAATATTTTTCCAAGTTTAAGTCATAATTACTAACTGAATAAAAGACAGCAGTACAAAAATGTTTTTAATACATAATGAAACCATGCCTAGTGTGAAAGGTGGTTGCTTGAGTAGGTTTATATAAAGACCATGTTTTATAGGTCTCCTTTTACATTTTTAATTGTATAGAACAACCACCTGTTTATAAATACCACTTTTAGATGATCCCTTGATTGGTCTTTGATGGTATTCTGTAAAATTTGTACTGTGTATGTCAATCTTCAACTGAGACTCTGTATGTTTATTTCAAAGTTAACAAAAACATTTTTGTTTGTACACAGATGTTAAAATCTCTAGGACCATTTACTGAAAATAAACTATAAAATAATTAGAATATTGCATCAGTATATTTTGCATAAGAAGAAAAACAACAGAGTTTATATTGTTAACAAATATACTGCTACCATATTAAACTAAAAGTAATAGGTCTTCAAGCTTGAATCAGGTATGAACAGCAAGTATGGCCTGGGTATGAACAGCAAGTATGACTTGGGTATGAACAGCAAGAATAAGTATGGCCTGGGTATGAACAACAAGTATGACCTGGGTATGAACAACAAGAATAAGTATGGCCTGGGTATGAACAACAAGTATGGCCTGGGTATGAACAGCAAGTATACGTATGGCCTGGGTATGAACAGCAAGTATAAGTGTGGCTGGTGAGTTTACAATCATGTGATGTTAGTGTGCATGACTTTCAATAGCATTTGTTGTATTAGTATATTGTTAGTGTTTCTATTATCATTATTATTAATTGAACATTAAGATCTTTGTCAGATATACATATTAATGAGTTTTATATATATATATATATATATAT
>JAECUM010061158.1:0-11964 GCA_016617855.1 Megalonaias nervosa
TGAATATTCCAAAAGAAGTGCAATCGATAGGAATATATGCAATAAGATGTTTTGATCATACTACTTACTGCAAACTAATCCCATTAAACAATTGTGGACAAAATGAAATTTGGAACATTAGTTGATGGGAAATGGAACATGAAAAAATAATTGAATCTATAATGATGTGTTTTCAAGATTTCGTTGGAAAGAGACAAGAACCTAATTCTTTTAATGATTTTGGCGAATCCGATGATAAGCCATATTATTTAGAATGTTTCAATGTCATTAAAGCAGATAACTTTAGGTTCAGGACTGTTTATATAAATATCCCAAAAGGTGTTAAGCTATAAAGTTCTTGACTAGGTAAAATCAAACTCATGGTTCTTATATAGCTGTTAAACTGCAAACGAAAAGAAATAAAATTAAACCTGTTGCATCGTCCAAATCATCCTTAATAAGTTTTGGAATGGTGTTTTAGCAAATAATAGTCCCTGTCAACGTAAGTTTTAAAATATTCATCCTTATCAATAGACGGTTTCACAATTTAATGTTGCATTCTGTTACATATTAGCTTTTATTAAAAAGTAACTGACTTGCATGATGAGCTCTTAATTTAAAATTGCAACAGTTGTTAAGTTATAGGGTAATGCAGTTAAGGCTGTGACTGTATGTTGTACTAGTCTAACACTGGTTATCATTATTTGAATAAACATGATAGTTATAACTACAATTATAGCATAAGTTATTGCTACAATTATAGCATTTGGACCGAATAGGAGCTTGATACTGGATGAAATCAAAAATCAAAACTACAATTTATTTATGGTTATATGAGACAGTTACTCAGTTATGTACAATGAAATCATGATTCAGAAAGCATAGAGATAATCAAGTATCTTTTTGACAAGAGTTTCATACAAGTACGTAGAATAACTGAAAAGATTCTTTGCGTGTTCTAAACTAAATGCATTTGAAGATGAACCTACACTCAGACTGTATTCAATTTTATGTAATACAAGAATATAATGCAGATAATACATTTGATTTTCAACAACTTAGAAAGAACAAACGCTGTTTTAATTGAAAGTAATTTCCTTATTGTTCGAAGCGCATGTCAGGGAAAAACAAATTTGTTAATGAATATATTACTCATATTTCTTAATTATGATGAAAGTACATTATATACTACCAATAATACTCAAGTAAAATATTCAGTGCTGGAAGAACTATTTTGATACTACAAAAAGGAAACAGACCAATCTATCCACTCTGTACTCGCACCTGAAGAAGACGTTTTTTTCAATAGATGAATTGAATAACAACACAAATAAAATAAGTGTAGTTAAAGGTGTAAGAATTGACATTAGTAATATGAATAGAATTAATGAATACTTCAGTTTGAGTCATAACAAAAATTGCAATTGAGTATATTTAACACAGTCGTAATATGAATGTACCAAACTGCAGAGGCATAGACTCTAATTCTCTTGTATTTTTTAATTGATTTGACAATAAATTCAAAAGCCAGATTTTAGATGATGGTGGCAAAAAATGCTTTATCCACATATACAAGGAAGCAATACGCAGTGCTTACAGCTTCTGTGAATTTGACAAAACAGTCATAACGAGTGTGTAAAATAGCGTAATGGTTGCCACCATTTGCATTCTTTAATTCATACAATTCAAATCAATAAAATGTTGCAATATAACAATGTTTTTATTATACTGTTAGTTTACATTGTTACACTATTTTACAAATCGCTTATTAGTATAACTTTATACTAACTGAGAAAACAAATTTTCTATGGTCTGCTGACATAGTAAGTTTATGAAAATACTGTGTCACCTAATGAAAATTTCCATTGTAGAAAATTCTAAGGTCAGAATCAAGACTATCTTTTAACTCAAATTCAGGTAAACATGTTTAAGTTAATAAAGGTCTGAATATTAAACCACATTCATAAAGAATAATTTAGCTATGAATTCTGTTGTTTATAAAATGAATGTCACTGGTCATGGTCGCTACGAACAAGATTATAGATACAAAATACAAATTTACAAAACACATAATCAATAAGAAAAGACAACAAATACTACAAATTATATATACTAGAACATCGATACTGAGCATCAAAATGCCTCTTCATAATTAATGGTAAAATATCCAGAAAGTCGTTAATAATAAACTAAATATCAATTATGATTTGTTTCCTATGTGCATTAATTCATCCGTCTTTGTATCTAAATTATTTATTTGTTCTCTATAATCATGTAAGAGGGTTTCAAACGGAAATGTGCAAGTGCTCAATATTGCAGAGATTTAAATTTGCCTGACAACATTGTGCTTGGAAATATATTGTTTGATTCTAAAATATGCTCTTTATGTAATCTACAGATTCAACTCGTACCATACCAGAAATGTATACATCTGTTTTAAATCATGCATGCTCTCCTCTTTATTATTGGCATCATTACATTTAGTAAATTGTTTATATTTTGAATCTTTGCAAACTGATAAAATGTTTGTTATTGTCAATATAAAATTGAAACAACTGCATCTAACTCTACCCCTTAAGATACTTTTTACTGTTGCAGTAATTAGAGAAAATTCACGCAATGTTGGGTCGAATGGAAGATTTACAACCAGCATTGAAATGATTGAAATGTCATTGATTAAACACGATGCAAACAGCTGGAAGTGAGATTCATTATCGTTTACTCTGTTTGCGATTTCATCTATTTCAGAAGCATTCCTTTTCCTTCCTGTGAAGGTACATTAGGGACTGATAAATAAGATATAGTAAGTATCCTAAAATGAACAACTGTATTCCTCATTAGCATAAAAAGAAAAGAAAGAAAAGCAAAAGAAAATGCCAAACTAAGAGTAACGGACCATAGGATTAGATCAGCAGAAATTTATAGACAAAATGCTGCAGAGAGTCCTGTTGTCATGACATTCATTGGATTAAAAAGATCCCTTTGATCAAAAAGTATACAGATTTCAAAACTTGGAAGGTACAGTAATAAGAAATATAATGAAAGCAGATGACATATGTTTGCTAACAAGATAAAAGAATGTAAGCGCTTCCCCTTAGTGTGGTACCACTCCGGTTGCCAAGTAGTTAGAGATCCGCCTCGGATGTGGGAGGTCGCGGGTACTAACCCGGCCGAGTCATACCAAAGATTTATTCAAATGATACTAATAGCTGCCTCGTTAGGCGCTCAGCATTTAGAGGTTAGAGTTAGGACTTGTCGGCCTGGTGTCAGGATAATGTGACTTGGTGGGACATCATGCTACATATCTGCGGCATGATGCCCCAGTGCTAGACATCACTATAAACTGCCACACTACAGACATCGTAGTAATATCACTGAAATATTGTTAAAGCTACGTTAAAATTCCAAAACACACACACACACACACACACACACACACACACACACTCCCCTAGGGCGTTACCCCATCATTTATGTTTTTATGGAAGCAAAGTCAGTCTGACATAACGGAACCAAATATAAAACGTTTAAGATACCATACACGGATAAGAAGGGTTTTTTTTGTCTTTGCACTTGCATTTTCTCACTAAAATAAAATGTTGGAGTCTTTTAAATGCTTTTGGGGCAATCACTTAGCAATTGTTTGATACTTCTGTATTTGAAATCACTATATGGAATCTAGACTATTACAAACATTTCGATAGTTGGAATCACTGCCAGGGGTACAGATTACTGCCTAAGTCTTTATTATTTGTTATCGCTGCCCGGAGTATAGTAAATCTGTGTAAATTCAGTATTATCTTCTTTTCCTTTACTGTTATTATCAGCTGTCTCCGCTGGTGTCGAATATTTCATCAGAGGCATATTAGTAATTTTAGCAAATTTTATTTTTGTAGATAGCATAAGTCTAGTCTTAAAGAAAATACGATCAGACAAGTTCTTATCCTTTGAACCTGGAATTTACACAAATCACCTTATTTCCTACCGCATTGATTCGGAAATCACACTCCTTCTTTATTAATAAACCATTTTTGCTGCTATAATGACTTTCAAATTGACAACTATTTGCTTAGAATTTAAATATAGTTTATGTCTTGAAATTTCCATTAAAAGTAGCTGGTCCGACCTAGCAACTGAGTGGTATATAACTCTAATTATTACACAAAAGCAACGGGAAGACGGTCGGCAAATGTTCTTGTATTTATTCACTTGCAGGCACTCATAGATAATATTAGAGGCAAATCTTCTCGTTCTTGCTAATAAGAACACACACGAAGTCGTATCTAGCGTTAATAAATAGTTGAGTAAAGACTATAATTCTTATCTACTGGTTAATTCCAATTGATTTGAAAGTTACAAGGCTGTAAAAACATTCTGGATTAGCTTCTTTAAACAGATAATACAGAAAATAGGTCATTAAATATAGATAATATCCGAAGGAAAAGATTCATTTGGTAAGCGTTTAGGTGCGCTGTATCATGCAATGCTTTTCATGGATATATTGTGGCTACACGGATATACGTATACGATACCATACACGTATACGATAGACACGCACTCTGAAAGCACGGTACACCACAAATCTGAAACAGAAACGTAATTATTAACGGGGCATAAAAATGGACTCCAAGACAAACAGAAGACGAGATTAAGATTGCATGAGAAGATGGTTTAAAAATTCTAGCAGATAATAAGTGGATAGGTTTGCTTTTTCACATGTTTCCAGTATTACCTATTGAAATTTGTCTTCACACTTACTCCTCTTTTCAACCCCGATTGAGTCGTACCAAAAGCCTTATAAAAATGGTACAAACAGCCGCCACGCTAGGCTCTCATCGTTAAGAGGTTAGTGTTAGGACTGGTTACCCTGGTGTTACGATAATGTGACTGGGTGGCAAATTATGCTACATGTCTTCGTCATGATGCCACAGTGCTAGACATCACTATAAACTGCCACACTACAGACATCGTAGCGATATGACTGAAAAAATTGTTAAAGTTAAAGCTACGTTACAAATCCAAAATCACACACACTCACACACAAACACACACACACACTCCTCTTTTCTCAATACCGCTAACATTGAGATGACTGTGCAAAGGCATCAAACATGTATTTTAAGATAGTCATGTTATAAAATCTAGCCAATAAAAATTTTGAGTACCTGTTCTACACATCGAAGAAATTATCTTCAAACCAGAACCAATTTTGATCATCTAATCTTTTGAGACAGCAAACTATTACCTGTTTCATGTATATTTAGTCATATTACCAGGTGCGATTTGAACATGTTGTCGCGTGCTTCAGTTTATATAAAGCGTCACATTACAATTTGCATTGTCCTTTGTATGTCACGTGCATAATTGTTAGCTATAAGAAAGGGCCAAATCAACGAGTTAAATTAAATAATTAGTTATTAACATAAACAATTATATTTTTACATAGTGCAAAAGTGTTTGAGACGAAAATGATATGCAAATATAATACGGAAACGGAAGGAGTCTGGATATTTCTTCAACGCCACTCTACTCAGGTGTGTGAGGAATACACATGCACTCGTTGAGATTTAATCACGGTAGTATTTAATAAAACAAAATATTTTGTCAAATGTTATCAGTAATATTCCTACAATCGAAATACAGACAGCACTCTTTATCTGTTCTTATGCTTAACTCATTCCCAACAAACTAAATGTAATTTACAGACAAGGAATATAAATTATTTCAAAAACAAAACAACACAATAAATTCCGTAAAACTGGTTAAGCACTTGGAACTCAAAATGGTAGTACTTATTCTGCAAGCCTGCAAATCCTAATGACCACAGATTAATAGATAGAGACTTTGTGCAAATTAAAATCAGCACAGATACAAACTCTAACATTATTTGATTTAGAGAAAATAAATCCTCACAGCATCAAATTTATCATGTCTTACGAAAATGTCAAAATGAGTTGAAGCTATTATACATGACATAACTACAACAAGAACCTTCAGAAATCGATTAATTGATATATCATATTTACACTGGGAAGGATATAAAAACATAACATAGGCAAATAATTCTACATTTCCAATTTATCTGGAACGGTTAGTGTATTTACCTCAACTATGCACTTGAAAAGGAAATGAGATATAAGCACACAAACATTACGGTGTTACGATTCAATGGTCTTAAAAGTAACCGAAAAGAACGAAAACCAACACGTTTTGTAAAATTCAACAATAATTTCCCTAGAATACAAAGTGAAAATTTGAGAAAAACTTACACTATTGTTAATAAAATCCCCCAAATGTCCAAAAAGTCCTATCACCTGTCATTAGGAATAAAGCTCTAAGAAAATTCCAGTGGTATTCCAAATAAGATCCAACGCTTAATGTATTGATGCACCTGTAAGTCTTGAATTTGGCAATGTGACAATAGCTTGAGTTGTGCTGATGTGCTAACATTCTTTTGATAATTAACAATAATATAATCCAAAAAATGTTATTCTCGGAAATCTTCATAATTCCAAATTAATGTTCCAGTCTAAAAATGTTATAGATGAGTACTTTGTACTTCCACTGATTAATAATTTGAATAAAGAATTCCACCCAAATCGGTTATAGAATACAACAATAAGAATGAGTCTGTTAAAGATGCTAAGGCAAGAATGAGTAAGTTTCCAAGTAAAGAAGATTATAAACCCCTCTACGTGACTTAAGTCGCAATTACCATTTTCTGAAAATACTCTGCCAATTAATGGAATATTCCATTCTACGAATTTCTACGTTGTTTGAAAGATAAAATCTGTTATTTAAATTATAATAAAGAATGTGTTATACATCAGGTAGACCAGGTTATCATATTGGGGAATGCAAAGGCCTAAGACTAAGACACAGATAAACATGTTTATATTAATAATAATCTGTATATATATATATATATATATATATATATATATATATATACTATATATATATATATATATATATATATATATATATATATATATATATATATATATATATATATATATATATATATATATATATATATATATATATATATATATATATATAGTTTTTAACCATACTTTAATTATTTAATTATTGACATGCATAGATAAATACTGATCCGATTTGTGAAGACGTTTTGAAAATATATATATTTATATCACTCTTAAATATATTAAACATTTGATAGCATCAAAACATAGAGCCCTATGATTTTGGAAGGTAATAAAACATTAGTCACAGCAAACGGCATTAACTTTCAACTTACATGCAAATGTGATCAACCTCCCTCTTAGCGAATTTAAATGGAACTAATTTTATTTTAAAACAATTTGCTTCATTTGATAAATTCTAAATCGGTAGCCGAGAGTTTGTACTATAACTGATATTAGTTTCAGTGATTTTGTAATCCACAGTGGGGCAGTGGAATTTGCTTCCCATCATAGCGGATTTATATGACATTCAGCGGCTTTGATCGAATGTGGATTAAACAAATATTATTTTGCTTGATTGAAGCCAGTGCATGAAGTCAAACAGGATGGCTCAAATATGCATGAATACCGAATGTCTGTATTTATACAAATATTGTATGCATGTCAAATTTCTAGACACTCAAACCAATATGCATTTGAATTTGTATTCAAACCGATCAAATGTCGGCATGAATTCTACAACCCTTTTTATCGTATCATTAGCGGAACTGACAAACATGAAGAACGCTGGTGGTTTGGCAGCTGTAACGCTAAACATTTGATTGCAATAGATTGTAAAATAGATCGTACTGTTATATTTGTCTCTTGCAGCACTCCTGGAAAGCATCAAGGCTTCAAACGTTAGAGTTGCACTTACAAAACTGAGGCAAACCTCACATCAACATGAAATAGTAACAGGTCGAGAACTCCGAGTGCAAAAAATACATTAACTATAATATAACATACACATACAGACATAGATACATATATATATATATATATATATATATATATATATATATATATATATATATATATATATATATATATATATATATATATATATATACTATACTATATATATATATATATATATATATATATATATATATTGTAGATGCTCGATAGCCCCCAAGATATTAAAATTTTCGGAAATTTTAACAACAATAGGAAACGAAATCAAGAAAGACTGGTTTTTACGTGTACAAGGCATTTACGCACAGACATATAAGCGTATTGCAGCATACATATTCTGTATTTCTATTATGAATATGCATATTCTTCCTTACTCGATCATGTATATATGGGGGTTCTTGTCTTATTACGAATCGTGCTTCATTATATACTCGGACTGTATATTGTAGTCAATACTGATAATTATTGTAGCAATATAATATTATACTTTGCTGATATTCCATACATGATATATTTCTCTTCGTTCTCTCTGTTTTGGCCAAATGACAATGAATGTCTTCTTATAAATATAAATAACACTCTTGATATCATCCTCCACTTGCCCATGGAACCACAATCTTTCCATCTCTTCCCGCACGTAATTGTTCCGTTTCTATCCTGCGATTCTGCTCCTATATACATTTGTATGTTTTCGTCTTCAAATCTGATGATGACAATATTTTCAAAACCCATGTTGATATGAGACAATCAATACGGGAAAATTAGAGATAGTAAGGTTTTCAAGATGGAGGGCATGGCGACTATAGTAGATGTAAGATCTGCACACTGTGCATCGAGGACCAACTAGAAATCGTTTAGTCAAACCCCATGTTGATGTGAGTATCCATTCAGGACGCGTTCGATAGCTAGATTTTCCGATGGGATGTCTGAACAGCACCATTTTCCTATAGAACCAACTAAACCATGAGATGAGTGTGTGTGTGTGTGTGTGTGTGTGTGTGTGTGTGTGTGTGTGTGTGTGTGTGTGTGTGTGTGTGTGTGTGTGTGTGTGTGTGTGTGTGTGTGTGTGTGTGTGTGTGTGTGTGTGTAAAGTTGAATGGCAATCCTCCAATTATGTTATGAGGAGTATCGACAACAGTTTTGTGCTAGCGGATGGAGCGATGACGGACGACGTAATACCATCCATTAAACTTATCTGATCTACGAGCAGTAAAGCCATAATTCAAATAGCCGCACATGTTAAATTTGCCACTGTATTAGTTTTCCATTAAACAGGTATTTGTTACTTAAACCAAGAAAAATTAAATATCCTATAAACATTTCCAGAGGGCGAGCGTGTCTTCTTGCTCAGAGATATAACCATAATCATTGGATGGATGGATAATTGTGTGGTCTGTTAAGACACATATACATCAGCTGTCGCCTGATTTTATACTATTCACTTTCGAAGCAGACAGACTCGTAATTCTATTTGCATCGATACCCCGAGGGACGGTTGTCGTGCACAAATAGATGAGAATTTCTTCGATAATACGTATTCAGGAATTTCCTATTGTTGAACACAAATTACCAATGATATAAAATATATTTGGGGCTTATAATCAAGTTTCGGTAGCTAGTTAGATGAGACAAAAAAGCAGTGCTAAAAACACCGCGACTGAAGCAAAAGCTTAGTTTTATTCCTCTTGTCTTAACCGTCAAATAATTCGAGACTACGATTACGATTATATATTCATCAATTGCATACGAATTATTATAATTTATATCTTTGGCACATGTTATATAGAAGATATATGTTGTAGATTTGTAGTCAATGTACGCAAACAAAACTAACGTTGCATAATATTAGCACCATGATTGATCTGAGGTTAAAAAATAACAAGAGTCCCTCGAAGAGACTGACGCTCCTGGCAGAATGTATTTCCAAGAGTTCAGGATAAGATCATATAACTGCAGAGTGTTGAAAGCATCTTTGTTGTTCTTCAGCGATAGCAAACGTTTCAAATTAGCTTCAGTGATGGACTTTCTGGATGTTAGATTGGCACCATTTTCATTCAGTACCAAGAAAGCATCATACGATTTCTTCTGGTGGAAATCACATAATGATATTATTTTCTGTTTTGTAACAGCAACGGTAATACGACTTTCAAGATAGGTGCCTGGTGACCATATTGGCTATCACATAAGGCATGATTTCTATTTAGCACCATCTAGACTTAATAATAATTTGTTCGGTGAAAGTTCATATCGATATGACCAGCAACTACGAGTAGATGCAATAACAATATTTTTGAAGTTGACCATCGTGGATGTTAAGATCTGTACCCGTTTCATTGATGACCAACTAGTCATCGTAAGACGTCTTTTAGTGAATATCACGTGCTGATATGTCCATCCCTTCAACCGGACTATTGATAACAAGATTTTCAAGATGGCCGCAGTGGCAAACATTTTGAATGTCTCAACGGCGCCATTAGAGACACCTATACTTCCTAAGAAGTTCTTTAGCAAAAACCACATGCTGACACACACATTATCAGGAGAAATAGTGATAACGATATAAAAATATTTTAAGATGGCCGCTTTTGTAGCCATATTGGACAACAAATCGAAGCCATTTTCATTTTGGACAATAATACATCATCAGAAGGTCTCTGGCGAACCCTTATGTCCGTATTACTTTTCATGCAGGAGAATTAGCAGTAACAAGATTTTCAAGATGAGCCATATTGGACGTTGCATCGGCACCATTTTCATTTAGGACCAAGTAGACATGATAAGAAGTTTTCTTGTAGAAAGCACATGGCCACATTACTTTCATTCAGGAGGAGTAACATTGACAAAATTTTCAAGATGACCATTTTGGCTGCTACGATGGAATTCAAATCAACACCATTTTCTATAAAAACCAACGTGACATCATAAAATTGATTTCAGTGAAAACCCATGTTGTTATGATCATCTATTCGGGACCAGTAGCAATAACAAGATTTTCAATATGGCCATTATTGATGTCATATTGAATTTTTTAACGGCACCATTGTCATTGAAGACCAACTAGATAATGGATTGAATGTGTGTGTGTATATATATGTGTGTGTGTGTGTGTGTGTGTGTGTGTGTGTGTGTGTGTGTGTGTGTGTGTGTGTGTGTGTGTGTGTGTGTGTGTGTGTGTGTGTGTGTGTGTGTGTGTGTGTGTGTGTGTGTGATGATTGTTGGAAATCCTCGAAATAGTTTGGGAGAAGTAGCGATAAGAAGCTTAAGACAAAGGACGGACGGACGGACTACAGGCAAAACACCATCCCATATGCTTTATGATCTATGTCCAGATGCAATAGAAATTAGATAATCAATCATGTCACTAAAAAAGAACCCAATTCACAGTTTCCCATATACAAATGGCCAGAATTTGGAAGCAAAAAACTGATTTCGGTGAGTTCGAGATGAATCAGTCTAATTTATTAAATAGAAATCAGAGGTAAATGCTGATTACATTATTTCAAGTCCAAAATCACCCATGCAGCTGCCGGTTCTTGTCTTTAGGCAGTATTTAATAGCGTGTCACAAACATGTTAAGTCCGGTTATGAATAAAACATGTCTGTTACAAATACTTGATTTTGTGATAGTAAATATTCAGCACAAGAGAAAATCCAAATTGTTTGTACTTACGTAACTGGTATGATGCGATTTTCTGCCGATAGCTACTCCTACATTGGTATTGGACATGCCAAATTGGTAATTTTTCTTTTGTACTAAAGTAATTCTTTCTGTACGTGTTTGGTATATGAATTATATGCTAATTATATGATCGTATTATACATCTATATGAGTTATATACTAATTATATGATCGTATTATACATCAACAGGGTTAATACTTCCCTAATGTTCCGGCAAGTGCACATCAAACAATGTATAGCCCATATAGACGCTTTTGCTAGTTATCTCCATCAAGTATTACTCTTCGGTCTTTGCTACATCTGGTAGGCAATCAAGCCCCTGGACAAGAAGATAACTGCTGCCGTCACTAATGACTCTTTGCCAAGTGTTTTGTATTTAGCTGATAATGACGCAGTGCTGAATGATTTCTAAACCCTCTGAC
>JAECUM010061162.1:0-11913 GCA_016617855.1 Megalonaias nervosa
TTTCCCATATATTGTTAATTTTCTTTGATTCCATTCCTCAGAATGTTTTGTATATCTTCTACTTTGTTTTCAAAATTAACTTCCACTGTCTATTCTGTATTCATTGTTAGCCCAACTCCTGAATAAAGAGAAATTAGAAACCCAGTCGAATCTTAAATTTGTACACATCTGTGTCTGGGAATTTTTTCATGCCCCTATTTTTATCACTTTGTTTTGTTTATATTCACTTTTTATTCTGACATTGATGCAAATAAGTCTAATGTTTCTACCGAGTCTAAAAAGTCCTCTGATCTGTCTAAAAAAAAACGATGTGTCATCTGCATGAGGTGACAGTTTATTTTTATGTCCATTTATGCACATGCCTTTAATATCCGAACCGTTATTCCTAGAATTTCTGCTACTAGCAAAAACAAATATGGCTAGCGAGGGTCCCTTGATGACAACCAAATTCATTATAACAAAAACAGTGATGCAAATCTATTTTGAATCATACATGTTTTTGCACGCTAGCGATAATTGATTAGGCTATTTTATAAGAAATATTTAACAAGGTAAAAAAATAGTTTCCAGTGTGTAAAATGTTCCCTTGATAAATTTTCCTTTGCCAATAGTGTAATAATTCCCTCCCTCTATCGGTTACAGATAAAAGCCCTTTTTTATCTTTGATTTATCAAACAACTTCTAAAACATTCCAAAAGAATTTATAAAATTCAATAGTGAATCCATCACTTTCTGGACTTTACCATAATGTATATATTTTGTAGATATTCAGAAGGTTCTGCAAGAGTTATTTCACTCTCAAATTTGTCTCATTCATCTTGTGTCACTTTAGGAACTTCATGTATTCCATGTATATCATCTAGTTTTATTTGACTTATATTATTATCTTGTCTAGTAATATTGCATCATTAAACCCTTTTGCCTCATTCCAAATACTGAATTAATCAATGATTATTTCCCCTGACACATCTTTCACTCTTGTTATTGTTTTGTTCATATGATGTCCCTTTTCCAAGCGGCTACCAAGAGATTTTGTTGCATTTTCTCTTTCTTCTGTCAACTTTCCTTCAAATCATACAATAATCCAGTTTACTATCTCTTTTCTTATCTCTTCGAGCCGAATTTTCAAGTTTTGAAGTACATCAAAACTCAGTATATTGAAATTTGTTTTAATGTGTTTTCCAAATGTTCAATTTCCTCCAGCAATTCATTTTCTTCTCCCTTTTTCTATAGACGAATGTTCTAATGAGAGTGTGCGGATTTCTAATGAAAGGATTTCAAGAAATAATTGATCATCCATATTTTATTATTATTATTATTAGTAGTAGTAGTAGTAGTAGTAGTAACAGTAGTAGTAGCAGCATTAGTATAAAATATAAGTATCTCTTTAATTTTTTTCCACCTTTTATACATATTCTTTGTCCTTTAGCAACGTATTATTCAATTTCCTGAAAACTGCTCCCTTTCTAAATTGGGTAAAATTGAAAGGTGTATATCGTCGGCGAATGGACAGACCTATAGCTGGGAAATATGTGTGTATTCTTACTAAGAGGAACACTTAAACTTACTTAATTTAACGGTTTTAGCGGTTTTAAAGGATTTTCATGAATCCATGTATACTCTTTAATCTCAGCATTATACATTATTAGGGAAGCAATTCTTTTTGTCAGATACAGTACTATGTCCCTTGTTCTCGGCTTATTTATTGTCCTGTAGTTATATACATCTATATCACATTCTTGAACTAAGTTCCAGTCTGCACAGGGATTTTCATATTCTTGGATATCTGACTCAAATGTATCAAAATACATTGAAGAATCTTCCCGTTAGCAATACATATTGATACGCGGCATTTATTGATTCTCAACTTCCATACAGGAACAATTATATATTTCATTATCAGCAGCAATTATATTTCCTTTGCTATCCTTAGAGTGTCTCGAAACTTTCAGATCTATATTAATTGCAAAATGTATTGTCACGCAACAAGATATGCTTGTACCAGAGCTAAAATAACATTTATATGCGCACCCTGTTTCAATGTATGGTTTAACCGCTGCTGTTAAACTAGTATCGCTTAAATAGAACATGGAAGGTTTTTATTTCTTATAAATTCAACCACATCCTTTCATTCTTGCCTATCTCCTAGTCCCTTGGTTAAAGACAAAATACTAACCATTTTCAGATAAGATTAAAATGAAGGGTACAGTTCTTAAAAATAAATTGTAAATATGACAATAAAGAGTTACATACTGTGAAGGATTCCCTGAATGACTAGGCAGGAAAAAGATCTAAAAATGTTTACACAGAAGAAGCGAGAGAGAATTCAAGTAGTAGGCATATAGATAAAAAGAAAAATCAAACAACCAAAAATCGTTGTCATGGTCAAAGCACGCTTTATTTTGGAAAATGAGCGCGGTGAATTTCTCTTTTTTTTTTAAACAAAACAAAACAAAAAAGAATCTATTGACTTCCTTTAATCTATCGGAGCTACAACTGTTATCTGCTTAGCGTTCCAACTTGTTCAGAAAAAACCAACTCGATATTAGTTACACTCTTGCCGACTCTGTTTCGAGTCAACTCAGCTCTACATGTTCCTTCTAACAGACTTATTCTAGCACAACTCCTACTACAACTACTACACGACAGTGAGTATGAAACCCTATCACCATTTCTATAAAATAAACCATATTACTTAATCAAATTGTTTTGAAGCATACTTGTTATTGGAGGTATACTGAGAACCCTACTGTTTGTGTGAAAGTACTTACTCAGTAACTCAGTTCTCAATATTTTGTTTTGAACTTGACAATAATTTTATTGCTACGAAATATTTGCCGTATACATTAGGTCTCATTTCGTTGTATACAGTTTGCACGCAAAACTAACGGCCAATTTGATAATCTCGTACGAGTTATCTCCCCATTTGATTTCCAACAGAGAGCGGTATTCATGTTTAATATTTCAGAGCCAGTGTGCAAATACAATATGGTATGTGTTTAATGTAGATATATGAAAGAGATTCTAAATCTCTGATTACAATATGGATAAATCATTATATTTGTACTTTATCACCGTAGAACTAGAGGTAAATAACCGAAACGCCCCTGGAGAAGTAATAGAGATATATTCTCCAGGAAGAATTAATGATTATTCTCCCTGAAATAAGAAAACTAGTTATGGAATACATCAGAGGAAACAAGCGACTGTCTGTAACTTTAGGGAAAAAAAAAAAGCATTTGCGGGTAAAAGGATACTCTGACCTCTTTAGGAGGGTCTCGGTGATATACGGGGTAATTTAAAAGAAATGGTGTAAGAAGTCCAAATATTAGGATGTATGAATGTATCACGTTTAAGATAATGTTTAAGAAGAAATTCAGTTGGAAGATTCATTCAAGACTCAAGATTCAAATACTTTATAAGTAACTGAGGCCACTATCACAGCATACACATCAAAATTTATTTCAAGCGATGATACAGTGCATTTAAGCAGAATAATAATCGTTTCACTCTAAGAAGGATAAAATAAAAACTTATATGAAATACAATTTCATGGATCCAATGGTAATCTGAATCGTTGATAGCCATTTCATAGTCCTTTACGGTGTAAGATATTCATCGACTGCGTACCCATTTTCCTACAAGTAGGTAAATGGAGGGTCATCGGGGTGGCGGATGATCCATTAGTACAATAATTAATCGTTGTTTGCTCTTTTGGACTGTTACTGTGGTCCGTCTTTCCCCGTTTTTCACGCACCTGTCTGCGTAAGGGAAGACTCTGCAAAACATAATTCATATTTCAAACAATGTGTACACGTCTGACCTGAAGTGGTTTTTTCTACTTGAACTCTCCTGTTATCTGTTGTTCACGTGTTTCATAAGAGAGGATTAGTGGATCCAATGGAAAAATTCAGAGATCGGTGTAAATAGTTATGTGTTAGCGAAAGGAAAGAAATTCCGTCAATGCAAAAGTACTAACTCGAAAGCAAGGCAGGATGCGACTTCTTTGATATGCCATACCGATTCGTCGACAAGGACGTTCTGTGCTTAGGAGTAATCCTGTCCGCATATTAGAAGCACATCTAACTTTGACTACGAAAATGAATTCCCGCTACGAATCAGAACTGTTTCCGATACAATGGTGACATAAAACGGTATATATTGTGCGTGTTTTGCGAGGAAATCAAACTTATTGCTGCGATAAAAAAGCCTAGATTCAGCTAATCTGATTGAACTGAAAATAGGTGAATACTAGGAAAACAGATTGTCAAGCACGACTGGGGACATCCCGAATCTCAGTCTGTCTTAGTTAAAGAGGAAGTAGTTTATTAAATACGCATATTAAACTGCCATTGGTCTCATTTATTTATGTATTTGTTTGTTTATTCTTCCAATATAGACTTATTCTCTCCTATCACTAGCGTCCAATCGAAATAATGCCATGCTATGGCCCATCATATTGTATTTTATACTACAATGAGTAAATAAGCATTTTCGAAGTATATATATGTTCTAAACAGTAGTACCGTTTCATAGGGGTTGAAACGAAACGTGCAGGCAATTCTTTTCACCGGGAATCATATGTATTATATTTATTCTCCTTCCTTATATGGGCTATTATTGTAATCCGAAGTTCTTCTTCACCGATTCTGATGGTGGGTGTTGGGGATGGGAAGGTGATCATATTTGGTATTTTTGTTCGCAAGAATGAAGATATGTCAATTAAAGTTTCTTATACCAAATACTGACCTGCGTCGAAAGTCGATACGAGAGATGGTCCAAAACAATCTGCTGATCTTTCTTACTGGTTACACATCTAGCTTTAATTTTTCAAGCATTTTTACCGTTTTGAAAATAATGCATAAATAGTGATACCACTGAACACAAGTTAGAAGGATCCATTCTAAGAGTGTTATATTGTGTTCGACAAATTTTTGTGGAAGACCAGATTTATTGCCTGAATGGAGAATTTGTGGATAAAACGACTCTGATTTATATCTTCTAAATTTGTGTATGAAATACTAGTTAGCACATATTTGTTGATTACTTCCGAAAAATCGAAAATTGTTGTCTTACATCAAAACGTTTTGATGAAATGAAAAATAAAAGTCGACGTAAAAATTATTTTTATAATTTCTTAGGGATCAATGCTATGCAGTACATACTTTTATATTTAACATGGTGTTTTGTGAGTTTTTTGGGTTACGGTCATTGTTACCAATGTAACTATTGTATGATTGGTTTCTACCTGCTGTAATAACGTAAACATATATTTGATCATTTTAATTACCATCTCTTGAAAACTTTAAGGAACGAAAATAATTATATTTCATGTCAATAGCTAATTGCAATGCCGAGACTGTAACATAAAAGCTGACTTTGCAATATTGTATTTGTTCTGAAAAGAAAAAGCGTGGTCCGTATAGACAAAGCATCATTTTTTTTTTTTTTGTCTATTTATATCGTTATTCTGACAGAATCAAAGGCAGACATTATTTATAATTGAAGTGTATTAAGGTGAATCCCTCTTTAAAATGAAAGTAACTTAAAATTCAGTTCTTCAAAGAATTATGAACTCTTGTTGTACAGCTTGCATGAAGGAACTTTGAAATGCCATAATGGAGAACAATCTGAGTTTCGTACATCAACTGCCATTTCCTCAACAATGATTATAGATGAAATTCAATTCAAATCCATTCTTGTGTTACACATTTTTTGTTTTTTTTTGGGGGGGTGCGGTTTTGATTTCGGGGTGCGATGAATGTTTTCCAGCGATAAAGTGTGAGGGCTAACGTTTGTTCAGGGCGACTTCCGTCGACTTTCCAGATTGGTTCCATCTTAATAGAAAGTAAATTAATATCGCAAATCTGATTTGCACAGTCTAACAATTTCGCAGAAACAAGAAGTCGGTAAATCCCTCCAAACACGCGCGCCTTGTGAAATATATGAATGTATGGTATAATGTTTTTACTTAAGTATTTCAATCGTGATTCGATTGCATGTTATAACATCACTTTCTCTTGCTTGAATTTCAAGAGTTTACTGTGTTTGATTTGTAAATGTAGGGGCACTTCTATTAACTCTTATTAGAGACCCAAAAAAAAAAGCATAGACCAATTTTCTTTCAATCACAAACTGTGAAAGGGTTCTTTAATTAGAATTGCAAAAAAAGTAACTCAGTAAGGGACTAAAGAGAGTTTTTAAGCTAAAACATTGACTATATAATAAAATTAAACCATTCAAGACCTCCAACAAGTAAACGCTATCCAATAATATAAAAATGCAGATCGTTACTAACTTCAAAAATGGATAATCTTTAGAAATAGTATGCGCTAAAATGCGTAGTTATGGGGTGTAGTTTAATGATTAGCTTTTCTTTAAATTTGCCAAAATTTCTAGACTTTTATCTAATTAGCGACGTTTATTTACATTCTGTCATATTGGATCTGCAGAAATTGGTGAAAGTAGTCATAAAACAATTATTGCCAATGACATTGCATCTGTGGGAGTTTTAAAAAATGTTATTGCTTACAAAGGAGAGTAAGAAAGCATGTGGATAGGGTTTTGTTGGTCAAATAACAAAAAGCGTATCAAACATACAAGCAAAGAAAAGGGTCAAGAATGTGAATCATGAAAGAATTAATAACTTCAGCCATCATTAATGAAAGTTTGATTTGTTGGTTTTAATGCACTTTAACATATTATTGGCTATTTCATACTGACAAAATGTGAGCTAAGTGTCGTTTGCAAGGACAAACACCGGCAGCTGACCCGGGAAGGCCTTATCGAACCCATCAACCAATGACTCAGTAGAAACAAAATCATTAGAGGATGTCACTTTTTATGGCACAAATAACACAAATATTACTGATTTTACAGATTGTATTATAATATATTCTGAAGAAAGCAATATTCCAAAACCAATTCTATATTTTTAACATACCGACGCATATTACTAAAGGTTGAAACGTGTCATAATTATTGCTGAATATCAACAGTTTCGGATTTTTGCATTTTCCACCAGATGGTATTTTGCAGTAATAAAAATTCACTCTTAACCAATATCAGAGATATGTAGTATTCTTTGCCTTAGAATGTACATCTGAAAATATCCATATGAGAAGGCATATTCCTTAAATGTAACACCATCTCTCAACTAATTAACAATTTTAAGATTCTATTTACATAGCCACAAACCATATGCCCCTAGGAAATACTCATAGAAAAACAATATATTTTATTATACATTTCTTGTAATTTCAGAGAAATACATTTTATGGAAATTATAACAACACCCATGATTACGTCTGTATCCGATCAATCAAAGTATTAGAGAATTATTTTTGTATTTCAGATGATATGTTACGTATATGTAATTTAATTACTTGTGTGTTAGTTTTAAATTCTTTTTTTTATTTTTGTTTCATTACATTTTATTATAATGATAATTTTCATTGGATTTGAATCTTTTTTCGGAAACTTCACTTGACCTAATTGGAACGTAAGGGTTGCTTTATCATTATTTTTAGCTTACCTTGGTTGAGACGTTTGGAAACGTTGAATGAAAACGATTGGCTATTACCAAGGTCATGTTCGGCCCACGTGTTAGCCGAGTTGTAAACAACCTTTTTTTAAAATTTATTTCCAGTGTGGGAATCTGATTCTTAGATAGGGCTATTCATGCCTACGTGATAACTAGCAATTTTTTTTACTGCGCTGTTCAAATTAGTGATCACGTAGCCCCGTCACGTGAGCCTCCATGTGATCTAAAATCGGGGGTTAAAACAGCCATTTGCTAGTAGATCTAGTCAGTTGTATTTTTACACCGTTAGAGCTCGAGGTGTTTTATTGTTGATGACAGCTTGTTCTGAAGTTCTTCTTTTTTCGGGATTTAATAATTCATATATTCTGGAAAACAAACAAGTGCTTTTCTTTATAAAAATTCTGGGACAAATACGTTTAGTGGAAATTTATTCTGGAATTCTAAACAGAACATTATAAATTGTGTTTCAACGAGGAACTGTTGCCATCAGAACAACGATCTCATCTGACGTCATCGCCTTTCATATTGGAACTTCATCGAGACTCAAACCTGGATTCAATTAGAACTGTTTAGTGATAGGACTTATATTTTTGAATTCTAGGATTAAGTTTTGGATTATATTCACAAACCGTAAGTCCTATTTCCTATTTTTACATTGTTTTCTAGGGAAATAAATTATTTTGTTAAAATTCACAAAGCTTGTTGACTTCACTCTTTTCTTTTGTTACTTTTGTACGAGCATACACGTAAGAGATCCCATAGTCCTTAGTATTTGATAGGATACAGGTCGTGTTTTAGCTCAAAATTGCAGAGAAGAAGAAAACAAGGGTTAAGCGAGATTTATACCGATGATAATTGTTTTTGATTTACCAGAGGCGAATAACGTTTTCGTTGCATTCGCATGACATTTATTTCGTAAGTTCTGCTGCAGTTCACATAAGGATTGAGCATTAATAAGAATCCTTTGTATTTTATTTTATCTAGGAGAGTTACATATAATGCTAAAAAGCGTATGAATAAAAGTGTTGCAAAACAGGTAAAACCTATAGATAGCGTTCTCTGTCCCGTAATTTGATACCCAAGGCATTGAGCAATTCAGTGCAACATAGGACACATTCAGCTCTAATGAACATGCGTTTAAATATTCGTATTAAAGGTCCATGGTACAAGTTAAAATATAAGTAGTTCTGTCGCATGAAACACATTTTTTAAAATGAAATATCGTATATTGTTATTCTATTTTAAGTATCTTTTCAAAAACTTTCGATGTAAATGTTTAGGTATTCTTTGGAAGCAACTACTTAGATCCTTTGATGTCTTGTTGTCGTCATACTCAATTCACTCTAAAATGTAGCAAAATATAAAACTCTTTTCAAGTTACAACTGCCATTCTAATCACCAAACTTTATACTACAATGTGTTAGACTTTATGCTATGTGACCTTCATATAAAAAAGACAGGTTATATAATGTAATCATTTTAATGTGAGAAATATAATGGCCATCTAGTATTACTGTCTTGATAGAAGAAAACTTTTTTATTTACTTAATTGAAATTGAAAGCTGACAACATTTACTTTTGCAAATGCTACATTTACAAAAGAAATGTGTGTTTTCTCTAATCTCTTCAATATGTAATAGTGGAGATACAGCTCATATGTCCTTCGCACTGTCGGTATTCTGCTTTAAATGTGTAGATGTGCCTTTTCACGGTGATTCTTTAATAACCAAAACAGAAAAACAATAAACAAACTTCTGGCTTTACTAATTCATCTTTATGATGCGAACTGTACATTGTTTCCTTTCATAACGATAGTAGTGTAACAGAACCTTAACTCAACTGAGTAGGTTTATGTGTGGGACGAAGACAAAAGATTCATTGACAAGGTGTGTGTTTGACAAGGTGTGTGTATGTGTGTGTGTGTTTGTTACAGCGCAATCATCATTACGGTGTTCAATTAATTTGAAATACATACAGAGTTAGAATGGTCTTTCGCTCTGATTGAATAAATTGTCAACACAGAACACAAGCAACTTTTCGAAACGAAGTCGAAGAAATCGCCTTGTTTTAACAAAATTCAGTGTTCCTTACAATAGGGCATTGTAACCAATGCTTAAAAACGAAACGAATTTATTACATAATTCATAATAAAACATTATTGATTTTTTCCACTGAGAAACGGTGCTCAAAATGTTATATGCATCACCATTTGCAAGACCGTTCCGTTGGTGGCATTCACCATTCAAAAACAGTATGATCATGTATGATTTCTTGTACTTGATCCTGTGGAGCTAAATTACTTTTAAAAATGTGTGACATGTTATGCAATTGTTTATGTGTATCTGTACTGAAATATCAATTATATTCATAAAAATAGGAAAGTAGAGTCTGAAACCTACAGAAAAAGCAAGCAAATACAATCGCCATTATGTTCTGATACCTAGTAAAAGTTACCGTAGAAGCTCATGATAACACGTAAACATTGAGATTAGCGAAGACGCACACGTCCCAGAAGAAGAAATGGAGCTAGATGCTTCCAACCTATATTGAAATGGATTAAAGTAAGTTGATATGAGAGAATGACGGGCGTCTCAAAACCGATATACAAAAGCTGGATTATGAATTGTCCGATGGTACTTGATTTCCAGTCAACGCTTGCACCAAATTTTTAAATCACAATAATAGTTTATTATAATCTGCATTATGGTACTGGACAGTAACAATGTTTTATGTGCAAATATATGTACAGAACATCACTTCCATCTTTCCAAGAAGACAAATTTAAATATAGTTTGTAAACACAATAAAAGCCCATTATTTGGAAACACTCTAGGTAAAGTATAAATCTGATCAGGGTAAAAATATTTTTAGAATCTTTTACCATAACAGTTACACTGCTGTCAGTGTAAGTTAAGCTCAGAATGAGCCTAAACAGACAAAATGGTTTGGGATTCTAATATGAGACTTAAGGTCAGATCTCTGTATAGCTGGTTTCAATAAGTTTGTTCAACAATGGTTTTAAAGATCATATATGTGATGTGATGTGATACCTGAAAATTATAAGGAATAAAGAATATAAACTAAAAACAAATTCATGAAGTGTGATACCCTGAAGAATGCCACAAAGATATAGTCTCACACAAAAATGCATATATCTTTCGCGAAGTATTCAACTAAAAACTCGTATTTAGAGGGATAAAACTGAATATGCTTATATCCATGCTATTCTGACAGGTTTCATTTGCCACTTTCATGGTTCTATCTTAGATATTAACGTATTAGTTTCTCTTTATCCGGGCTGTAGCTCTGACGCTTTTACGATATTATGAAGAATGTAGTATCTATAATGATACAGACAGTGTGTTGCATACCATGTTCTGGGTCATTTTTCAAGATCAATGTCAAAACAAGAACGCTTGTGGGGTCATGTTAAATTACGATATGACTATTGATGCATTTCTTTTTACAACCATCGTAAACCAGGCATATAATGTTAATACATTGTAATTCCATACTTTTGTTAACATTTGCGTCTGTTGCCTATAACCTTATGACAGCCGGAGAAATTCCATGAAACTCTGCCCAATCATAACTTTTAGGTGCGTCACGTGGCATATATAAGCCCCCTGATACTAGGTTAAATTCACAGCATGGTAAGGTTAAATTGTAATTATGTGATATGATTTTGTGCATGTTCGTGAGGATAACTTTTAAATTACAGAAATATTTTAATGAAGCTTGAAATATTTATATATCATAATTAGAGGTGCCATAGCCATGACTTTAGTCTCAAGCTTAAAGTCACAGGTAGGGAAATTATATATAAGCATCTTCTGTCAATTTTCATTTTTATAAAACTTATTTTCATTTTCGTTCATATTTTTATTGTCAGATATTTGTTTTCCAAAATTTTCCTTTCAGTATGTCGTTTTGAATTTTCATCTTCAAATTAAGTTTTCAAATTTCACTTTCTTAAATTTCATATGTGTAGTTAAGTTTCGTTTTCAATTTGCCAGCTTTAATTTAAGTTTCCGAATTTTACTTTTGTTATTTTTGCCTTTTATTTCCAAGTTTAATTTTCAATTTCTAGGTGTTGTTGTTGCTTTTGAGAAAACAATCTTTATCCCAAACCAGAGATTGACAGGGATAAATAAAAACGTTCTCTTCGAGATTGGAAACGGTAACATAAGTAATATTTTCCTCTACAGACATTAAACATAAGGAAAGAAAGGAAATTATGCATCTGACTGTATTTGTACTTGTTAAAAAAATAATTTTCAGTCTGTCTGTCTGTCTGTCTGTAAACATGTGACGGATAGTCGTACTTATGTATCCTAGTGTAAGCAATGCGATTGTTTTGAACGTCTGAG
>JAECUM010061164.1:0-12852 GCA_016617855.1 Megalonaias nervosa
ATATATAAAATAATAATAATAATAATAATGTTCGAGTTATATTCCAACACCAGCGTTTATTCTACCGAGGGCAGTGCTAACGTGAAAAAATAAAGACAACTGGTGTCTCGAATGAAGAATCTTATCCCTACAGATCAGCCCCGAAAGAACAAACTACATATTGGTGAATTTAGTTTGGTATCGAAGCATCACCTTTACAGGGTACTGACATAACAAAAAGTTGTAGGTCTAACCCCACTTTTCGCCGTTAATACGCTCACTTAGATCAGCAACGTTCAGTCGATTCGGCGATCCGCAAATGAATGCGAGAGAACTCAAATTGATATGTTGCTCTTTCAGCAACAAGGATGGCCCAGAGCAGTGGTACCATTACGTGTAGATAAATATCTTTCCCTAATGGTGTACCAGAACATCAAGCAGCAAACTTTGCCTTTCGGCACGCAACAGTTACTTGATGGCCATGACTTTCTTTGGGAAAGTGAGCCAGAAGTCTCAGCGGACAATCATGCCAGAAGCCGACAAGAACATTTTGAAATCAACCTCGGTGCAAGATAAAAGACTCATTATCAGTTACGCAGACTCTGAATGCAAAAACGTCTCCATGGAAACTGCTGCCTCTGTTCCGTGGAATACAAGACAAGAAGTCAAACAGGTACCATGCTTTTTTCGACACTGTTGTCAGATGCAACAGTGCAGTTGAGCCATTATTTTTGTACTGTGGCAGGACATGGCTGAGGCGTTTATGTAATCAGACATGATTATTACCCGCGATGATATTTGCAAGTTCTACGAGACGACTCATTGCTGGATTTGTGGTGGTCCCTTTGACACCAGTGAATGAATTCACGATCACTGTCACATCACTGGCGAGTACAGAAGAGCCATAAATCTATTGTTCTGCAGCTGCTAATTTAATCGAGCAAAATAAGAATCCCGGCTCTGCTTCAATTATTCGAAACAACATCGATTCCAACAATAAGTATCAAACCAAGCAACATCGAAACTACATGGCGTTTCGATTGGATCAAGTGCAGTTCATTGACCCGAGGTAATTTCTCAATTCCGAATGGGATAAACTTTTCAGCACCTCTGCTGCTAGATGCATCGATGGCTCACACGTCGATACGGTGGCACATCACCCGAAGAACATTGAATTTTGAAGCTGCTTTCGCGCCAAGGAATCTACCTCTACGAATATATCAACAACCATGAAAAGTTTGCTGAAACTCAGTTCCCACCCTTTCAGGCTCCATTCTGCCCTCTCTTGCGAAGGTATTTCCAACGACGATTCGTTTATCGAAATCTCGGTGACTACCACGACATGTATCTGCATACTGGCATGCTGCTGCTTGCGCATATCTTTTTGTCATATCTTTTCGTCTTACTTCCATACGTGCAGTAGTAAATAAAAGGGGGTTTCTCCTTTCTCCTCCACCCCCTCAGAATCAAGTATAATCTGTGAAATTTTCAATCATTTTAGGTATATCTGTGATTATAAGTACATTCTAAGAGTGGTCACATGCAAACAAATACAAATATTTTTCATACTTGCATCTACAAATTAGACACAATTTTTATTTGTTGACCAAACTAGAATTATATTGCTCACAGAATCATCCACCTGGTACTGAAAATCTACTTCATCCTTCGGAGTGGGAGGGGAACCCCATTTTGTATTACTACTTGGCGATTGTTAATATTGACTGATTATAGTGCAAGAATTTTTATTTTTTGCCCCAATCATTTTTTGTTGGGGGATAAGAAACCCCTTGTTGTTCTTTAATGACGCTGGTGATAACTTTAGTATTTTGTCCTCTCATTACCTTAAGCTATTGTGTTAACTCCATCTTCATAATATCTTTTTTCATCAAATGATAATTATACTTTTTTGTTTAGTACTCTAGTTTTTACCTCATGATGATCAGATCTGATGGTTGTCATAGTTAAGTTTTCAACATTACCGGTGATCACTGCTCTCTCACAATCATCATAAGCAACATTATTTTTTAGAACAGATTTTTTATTCCTTTATCGGTTTTCTTTTGTGCTTGATTACTCAGCTACAAGCAACGCCTTTTAAATCTTAATCTAATATATTTTGTCAGTCGGAATAAAATTTGTTTCGTCTTTGAATTTGCTGATAACTTTTTTTCTGGCATCAGGATGAAACTTAGACTCCACCGGGTAATGTGATAAGTCGAATAGTCCTTTTTTTTTTTTTTCATGTCATTGTAGATATCATCTGTCGCAACTTGACAAACCAAGCTATCAGTATCATTTAACAATGATTGTGCTCTGTTGCCATAATTTTTCTTCACCGCTAATGTTGAATGACATGTATCTCTCGAGATTATTTGGTATTGCGGTTATCTTGCTCTTTCCCAACAATTTTGTTATCTCATCATCAGCAAGTGCTTTGACAATGATATGGCTGTCGTAGTCTCTCAAGTTGTGGAACACCACGGAAATAAAGCTGGGCAATTTGAAATGTAGATTACACTTATCATGAGCAGCACCGTGATATTGACCTGTGATATGACAGTGATCTCTTACTCGGTCATCACCAAGAGGCTTGTCACAAATGTGACAGTTTACTGCTGTTTTGAAATCATTCACTTGCACTTTGGTCAATCTTGTCATCTTAGCTGGATGACTGTTTTTAGCCTCACTCAGCTCACTCAGCAAATTTGTCAATACCCATTGTGCTGCATGAACTCCTCTGCACAATTTTATTTTATTTTTTTTTATTATTTTTTTTTTCATCAACTGAGCAGACTAGTTTGTCAGCTGCAGAACAAGGAACATGATTTTTAATAGTTGTGGTAAAAGATTTACTTGGATCATTCAATGGAGCCTCAAATGTCTCAAGTATCGCCTCAAAATCAGCATAAATTATAAAAGGTATCATCAGTTTTCTGCTATTATTTGAGAACTCAACAAAGCCTTTTCTTCTTTTGGCATGATGATTGCCTGAACATCTAGGCAGACTAAACTTTTGTTATGCTTATCCAACGTCTCTTTAACCGTGAAGACACATGAAGCAAAATAATTTTTCTGCTTTATGCTTTTATATTGCTTGCTCACTAATCTAGAGTAGTTTCTGATAAACACGTACTGATTCTTGTAAAACAACAAATTTATAGTTTTATCATCAGCGTTTGTGTTTATTAATCTTGGGTAAATGATGACCTTTCTTCCTGCTTTCTTGGTCTAGTTGTGATGGTCCGTGCAACTGAGACAGATAAATTTACTGAATTGTTGTGCAGATTTATATGGGAAGTGTTCAACGGAGATGTTCCTGAGGGAAAAGGGGCCTTTCATCTCGATAACAACAAGAAAAATAATGCTGATACTTTAGCTCTAGAAGATGAATATAAAACCCATCCTCTGCACGATAGATACGAAGCAAATTAAAACTGAATGATCAGAAACAAGAAAATGAAAAGATCAATAGGGTCAGTCACTAATACAGGTTACTTAAAAATCAGCATGAGTCTAGAAAATAAATCAAGAAAAGATTATCTATCTCATCGATTTGTTTATGAGTGTTTCAATGGACTGATTCAAGATGGTCTTGTCATAGACCACCTGAACAGCATCAAGGTAGATAACAGAATTTATAATCTCGAGGCTGTAACACAGCAGGAGAACTGTTTGAGAGGAAATCTAGGAAACAATAATAGAACACCAAGAGCAGTCTCATCAATTAATTTAGAAACAGGTGAGAAGATGAAATTTAAGTCACTTCATGCAGCTGGGAAATATTTTGGTGTTAACCGCAGTTCAGTTAAATTGGTCTCTGATGGTTTGCAAAATTCAACAATCTCGAAAACGTTTGGTGGAATTAGAATCAAGTTCATTTACTTATAAATATAAGATGTCATTATTGAGTCTTCTTGCTAATTTAAAGAAGATGAGTGATCAATCAAGCAAAAAAACTATCATAACAGAGCAAACACTAGATCATGATGAAGAACAAGTTTACACTCCAGATCAAGGTGAAGTTGTTGATGATGCTCAATCTGTTTATCAATAACCAAAGAACAAGTATGATTCAAAATAACATGTTGCCAAAAAAAAAACTAAATAAATTCTCTTTAACCGTTGACGATAAAAGCTTCTTTGATACATTAATGCGACTCTTCATGAGCATAACAATATTTGGTAGACAGAAATATATTAAATTTGATTACATCTTCTCAAAAATCTTCATCAAGATGCATCAGCGAGATATAATTACAAAAGAAAAAAAATGATCTTATCAAACTGTGTAAACCAGTTAAGTGCAAATCAATATTACTCGAGTACGAAAAGATTTTTAGTGATATCATACAGAAACACAAAATTTTTTTATTGTGCTTGTCAAAACCCAGCTGTTGAATGTGTCAGGGTATCCTTTCCACTTAACTAAACTCTCATTTCCTCTTTTTGCTAAGACCCTCTCAATAACAACAATCTCCTGCTGGTTTGTTATGTAGTTCTTCATAAAATGATCCTGTTAACTCCTCACATTTCATGTCCTTTAGTTTGTACGTGATTGGTACAGTTGGTAAAACTTTGTCAATGATGAACACTTCTTCTTACCAGTTTTTAACATAACTTTTCTCAAATTTTTTAACAGGGAGATTCTCACTCTGTCATGTTTTTAAAACTTGTTTCATTTTGATAACTTTTCTAAATCACATTGATACTGCTCAAATTGGTTTTTGTCGACCAACAAAGGATTTTCTATGGCTTCATTTGGTGTCATCTTAATTGATCTGTGTTTCATGTTGTTGTAGTCATCAACAATCTTTTGTAACATTCGAGCGTAACTCTATGTGTTATTAGCCGTCATCTTCTTGTAGAGCTTTTCCTTTTTGTGTTCGATCGAATCTCTCAACAATAACACTCTTTCCTTCATTGCCTGTGGTATACTTCTCAATGTTGTGCTTGTTAAGAAAGCCCTCAAATTTTTGTTAAAGAACTCAACGCCGTTATCTCTCCACAGTTTGCTCGACTGTCTCTCAAACGTTTTATCACATCATGAAAAAGCAGTTGTTATTGTAGAACCCATCTGATTCTTTACTGGTACACTAAATCCGTATCTATTGAAGACATCAACGATGTTAAACAGGTATTTATTATTTATTATTTATTGAAATCAGCTAGTTGTGTCATATCAGTCAGATCAGCTGTCCAGATGTCATCTACTGCGTTTGCAACGACCTTCCATCGTAGAATTTTTCTGGGGGGCTTGTGAAGTTCTTTTACTAGTTGTTGAAGATCAGTTAATCCAACTCCCAATTTGTGTTTTGCTCCTATTATTCCCTGAACAACTCTTCTGTCAATCATTTCACGAACACCTCTTGGTTTCATTGACGATCACTCGTCTAATATCACCTTGTCAGGTCCATGTTTATCACTAGCGTGCTCTCTGTAGCAGATGTCATGTCTCATTGCATTTACATCAGTCTTGGTTGTAAGGTTCTTGTCCAGGCAGAGGTTGATCATTTTCATCAAGTCGCTGATCAAGCGGGTTCCATGGACCTGTGTATTTGTGTTTCAGTAGGGGCCATCCTCCTTTTGGTCGAGGTAACTTACCTATCAGATTGTGAACATTAATTTTGCCGCCTGTTATCTTTTTGACTAGCGGACTAAGTTGATACGTTTCCCTATTGATTTCTCTTCTCTTGCATTTTTTACAGTAGATCACAATCGTGTTGTCTTCATTAGCTGAAAGATACTCATCATTACAATCACACATTATTTCTTTTTATCATCAGATTAAATCCTCTGTGGCAGCTGATGTTGGTGTCAGCTCTTTCTTAACAAAATACTTTTCTTTCTTCCACAAACATCAGGAGTGCTCTTTATCATTTTTCAACTATTTTTTGTTATCACTTGCTCCGGATTAACATTCTCTGTCGGCTTCTTACACTTCAGCCAATACGTCAACATGTTATATTCAGCTTTTAAATAAAATTGCAACACGATCCTTGTTGACTGATGGTACAGAATCAAACCTAGCAATAAAATCAATGAATTGTTTGGTTTTGTTCATGTGTTTCATAAACCTGACACAGTAAAAACCACAAGCTGCTGTTCGAAGTAGTTGTGGCGGGTTCGAAGAATAATGTATTGTGTCACGAACGTCATCTTTTATTCTATCACAAGGTGGTAATCTAAACGAGTCAAAATAATTGTTGTTGTACAGTGCCACCCAGTATGTCCCAGATCCATTATTTTAATCTTGTGTGTTAATGACACAACATGACCCAAGCTGTCTTTTTTTGGTAATTGATCTTTGCTAAACACACCAATGAAACCTTTAATCTTACTCAATTTTTTCTCAATGTCAAAATTTGTTGACGGCGGACTGCAACGGGTAATGTTAAGACCTCGTTCTATTCTCAAAAGATTTGGAAGGAGACTTCCCGCTATTCCAGCCAACAGTGGTCCAATTAAACCTCCCCTCGTCCTTTTTTATTTGGTTTTGTTGTTTTGTTTTTTTTTTGTTGACTTTCTTTTCTTTTGACCAGTTGATCTCTTCTTTGGCATTTATTTAACTACATAATTCTCTTTATGCAACAGGATCCAGCGCCCTCAGTTACTCTCTTTGTTCCTCCAGATATTGCTTCAGATGCAGCTGCAATACCTAGTGTTCCTATTACAGGTAATATTTTTGGAGCAATTGTCTTTATCAAAGTTGATATCAAAGGACCGAAGAAACTCCCTGTTTTACTCATTTTTCTTACTTTTGCAGCAGATAGATTCAAGACAAATGATGAGCCTTTTGATAATCTATATTTTTATTTATTGTTAACATCAGAGTTGTCTTCACACCTTTTGTTGTCTTTGGATCAATCTTCAATGAAACACTTTTTCGGTCTGATACAGCACCAGCCAGCTTTCTCATTTGACCATCACTTAAAGTTACATCACCATGGAAATAAGCCATTTTAGTATTATCACAAAATTAGATCTGTACTGTCATCTTACCTTTCATTGCATCAAGTCTGATATATCCGTCTGATGTGATAAGCGCATGAGCACCAAAAGGAGCAAGTGGATTAGCTTCAAGTGTAAAATTTATTTCTATCTCACCTGGTGAATTTGAATATCTCTCACTGTGTTTGCTGACATCGAAATGAAAAATTGGGAAATTAGTCGCAAACTTATCGAGTGATATTTGTGCTCCATCACAGACACCTTGTTCCTTTTGCATTAATTCCAGTTGCATTGTGTATGCTCTTGAGACATTTAGTCTTTCTGGCGTGAAATCACATTCGAGTTCTCTGTCTGGGTATTTTTGTGAACTGATTGATGCATACATTCTTCTCAGATTAAAATGTTGAAACATTATCTTATTTTGTTCTTGCTGATGATCTGCTATTGGTGTTGGTTTGAAGACAAAAAAAAAAATATGTCGTGGCAATTATTCACTTGGAGCACTTGTTATCCTCCAACTGTCTGTAATGGCATCTTGCATCGGTTTGTAATAAATCTTCTTTTGAACAAAATAAATTCTTCTACTAAATGGTTCTGTTCTGATGTTGACAACAGATACTTTTTTTTTTTTTTTGTTATTGATAGTACCACTTTTGGCATCTAGAGTGAATAGTGTGTTATCTCAAAATCTCCATTGGCGACACCAGCTGCTTTATGCATGTAATCATTTGATTCAGCTCCGTTCAGAATCAGTGTGTGTTTGACTCTCTAATGACTGTGTTAACATCACGACAAAATCCGAATATTGATGTGATAGGCAGAAGCATTGATATAGTTGCACCACCGTTAGTGAACGTGCTTCTTTTAGCGAATCCCTTATTGTAGTTTGTTTTTCTGATTCTCTGAAACAAAAGTATTTCATTTAATCTGTTAAGCATCACAGTACCATCATCAGCTGCTCCAGGTGGTACTACTCCAAGTGCATTACAAAATGATGTTAGCGCTACTGTTGTTGCGTCAGCATTAGCTGCAGCAAATAGTGATGTAACGCCTATTTGCGGATTAAATAATATAAAATTATCTCATACCAAAACAGCATTAACATTCGCATTAGTCCAGGTGGTATTAAACTTCCCTTGTGATTAAATTAGTTATCAACAGCTCCTCATTTACCAGTGTCTTTGAACCAAAGCATATTACTTGCTGCACTTATTGAATAATCATCGCGAATTTAAATTAAGTTTAATATTGTGCTAGCTGTTGGTATGTATTCAGAAATATCCTCAATTGTTTCACTGTCAATTTGATAAAGATCGCTTTTGAGAAATGCACTATCCGTTGACTTGTAATGTGATTGATGTTCCAGCAGGATAATTAACACCAGGTGATTGTCTGATTTTTCCTCTTTCCTCGAGAAACGCTTTGTGCGGCAAGAGATAAATGTTTTCATCTCTAGTGTTGATTGTTCTCTGACCAGGTTGATTAGGGTCATTTGTGTTGTCATCGAGATACTCAATGTACTTAAACTGTGTTGTTGAATCATCAAAGTCGTCAACCTTAGAAAAGTCTAAATAATCTCTTGGTGACATTTATTTTGTTGTTTACACAAAAATAAATTTGAACATTCATCTTACCACCACGTGAATCAAGTGTGATATATCTATCTGACGTGATAAGTGCCTAAGCACCAAAAGAAGTAGCTGGATTAGCATCAAGTGTGAAATTTATTTCTATATCAGCTGGTGCCCCTGATAATCTCTCACTGTGTTTGTTGACATCAAAGTGAAAAATTGGGTAAATTGTTGCGAACTCACTTAACAATATTTGCCATCCATCACCAGCGTCCTGATAATTTTGCATTAAGAGTTGCTGGCGTAAAATCACACCCAAGTTCTTTCTCCGGGTATCTCCGTGAATTGAATGAGGCACAAATTCTAATTAGAATTAAATGTCGAAAAATTACCTTACTTTCTTCCTGTGAATTTGCTCCACGTCTTGGTTTAAAAACAATTTAATTATGTCTTGGTAGCTGATCACCAAGAACAGTTGTTATTCTCCAGTTGTGTGTTGTTATTGCTGGCAATTACTCATGATAAACCTTATTTTGCATAAAATAGATTTTTCTGGTAAATATTTCTAATGTTGATATCAGCTCAAGTTGTTTTGTTATCGATGGTATGAGTTTGGGCATCCAGAGTGATAAGCGTTTTATCTCAAAATCACCACTGGCGACATCCACTGCTCTATGCATGTAATCATTTGGTTCAGCTCTATCAAGAATGATTGTGTGTTTGTTTCCTCTAAATACTGTGTTCATATCTCGACAAAATCCGAAGATAAATGATAGCGAAAGAAACACTGTGATAGTAGCACCATTATGAGTTAACGCTCTTCTTTTAAAAACCCTCATTGTACAACAGATTTTTTCTTTTACGAAACAATATTATTTGATTTAGTTTGTTTAACATGGTTGTGCCATCAGCGGTGACATCAGGTGGTGTAATTCTAAGTTCATCGCAGAGTAATGTTCGTACTGTTCTGACCGAAGCCAGATCAAATGGAAGAGCAGGCGCCTCAACACCTATCTGTGGATTAAGTGTCGTAATATAATTTCTTAGTCTGATGAGATTAGCATTTGCGTTACAGTCTGCAACAAGTAAACCACCAACAGGCACAATTTCATCAGCTTCCGCTGCACCAGTGACAGTGTTCTTGTAACAAAACATATTATTTACTGAACTTCTCGAATAATCATAGCTAAATGAGACTAAATTCAATATTGTGCTAGCAATTGAAGAATTTTTGCTGATGTCCTCAATTACCCTATTATCAATTCCATACTGAGCGCTTTTGAAAATAGACCAACCATTATTTTGTAATGTGACATTTGTTCCAGCAGCATATTATGTGCCATCTTCTTGTTTCATTACATCTCTCACCTCGAGAAAAGCTTTGTGCGGTAACAAAACCATAACATCATCAGTTGTATTAATCTTTCTTAATCCAGCTTGATTAAGATCACTTGTGTTTTCATCGAGATACTCAATATACTCAAACTATGTTGTTGAATCATCGAAGTCCTCAACCTTAGCAAAATTTAAATAATCTCTCGTAAACATTTATTTTGTTGTTTGTACAAAATTGATGTGTTAAAACCTGGGCGCACGTTTCTCAACTGCAGTTGATGATGTTGGTTTTTTAAGTTTTCGAAATATGTCTTCACCTTGTGGAGACAACAGTTTTCTAGTTGTTTCTATCATGGTAGCAGCTATTTCTTTTTTTTTTCTGGTGCAACTTCATTAACAGCTTCTCTTATCTCAGCAACCGTTGGCATTTGCTGCACAACAGCAGTTGGCTGACCTTTTGTTTTGTCAGCAATCTTTTGACCAACAGCTGCCCCAGCTTCTGATGCTGCCCCATGGCAAATACGTTTATTGCATCAGCTGCAACTGGTGCAACGTTACGTGCTATGCCAGGAATCATCTCAATAAAACTAGTAAAAATATTTCCACCGAATCCTCCTATTTTTTTTTTCTTCTGTAGATTCTCTTGTTTTTCATTATTTTATTGTTGGTCATAACATTAATCTCCTTTCCTCAAATGTAGGTAATATGATACCTGCTCATTGTTAAGATCAATTCCTCTACCTGATTGATCAGCCAGCGTCATTCTGATGCTAGTTATCTTTTCTTTAACATTGAGAGGGTAATAGATCATCTGTCTTGGTTGATTCTGTAATAGTAAACCTGGTGGAACATGTGGTGAAAACGAGTAAATTGTTTGTCCTCTGCTACCTGTTTATGTAAGAAAGCCCTCAGCTATTGAGTAATTTATCAAGATAGTACTGACCTCAGTTATGTCAACGGTTTTCTCTACTTCATATGATATTGTTGTTGCAACAGTTGAATCATATTGTGGTTGATTGAAACCAAGCAGAGTACCTATTGTATGAACACCAGAAAATCAAGGAGAAAATTATTTTTTAGTATTATTCTGGTCCTGAACGTATTATAGTTCGGCCCCAGCAGAAACGTTTTGGGGTCACCACCACTTGTTGATACCAGCTGTTTTATTATTGTGTTAAGGTTAGTGATGTTGAACGCTCCTTGTGATGTTGAGAATGATAACCAAACACCAGCTGAGTAACGAAAATTATCGCTTACGCCTTTTTTAACGCTGCATATTGACGACCACATTATTGTTGAGATCAAACCTATCTCATATTGCTATTTTGGATCAAATTGAAGCGGTGGTGTGTACGTAACAGAAAAATTTGAACTGTTCTCACTTGATTGCTTTGAGTCAAACAGCAATGTATCTGAGTTCGTTATAATCAATAGTTACAATCAAGCCAGGTCGTTGTTTAAGATATTGTATTCACTTGTTGTTATCACATTGTTCTTTCTCAGATGATCTAGTATTTCCACTATTTCATTTGTGTCATCACCAGATGATATCAACGGCATAAAATATTGCTTGAAGGGAGTTAATTACAACTTAGATGACCTTATCAAAGAATTCAAGACAACAGATAATTTGCTAAACGAGATTCTTCCACATAGGATAACAAATATGAGAAGACATATGAGAAAAATATTACATGAATTTATCTAAACTTAAGTATAATGAAAGTGAGAGATATGCTTGATGAAATATTCAATGTAGCTTGTGTGATAAGTGTAAAAGATCGTGGTTGGGAAAATTTCAGTACAGTCGGAAACCTTTTGTCGTCCTTATTAGCAACGAGGTAACTGGTCGGAATTTCAAAAAGGACTCAAATCGAATAAAGTTGAGCTTGGTTAATGTTAATGATAGTAGTCTTTACTTTCGTCTGCTTGATACACTTAAATGTATAATAGTTGATGAGATAAGTGAATTCTACTATCCAATATCACACAATATGTATACGAAATTGACGATAGATCTGAACAACGTAGACGTTTATAATGAACATAACCAGCTATTGACAAAGGATGAAATACTAGAATCATTTAACAAAAGTAAAAAAGTATTACGCTGAAGTTAATCTCTCATTCTACAAATTAACGAGGAATATTACCTGATAGCTCGACCAAAGAAAATCTGGATAGCTGGGCCAGGTGAGAATTTTATCCAACCAGTTAAATAATGAGCAAGATAGAAAAGCAAATGATTTATTTTGCAGCACAAGTTGAAAGAGTGATTGGGGTCAGTGATGATGTTATAAAATCAAGTGATAGCCTGGCAAGATTAGACAAAACAATTTTACAGATTTTTCAGCTACAGCTGATAAAGTGATCAGGACAACAAAGGATATCAATAAAGCCGCTGTTAAAAACCTTAAGGAGGATATTATCAAATTCACTGATCAGATTGAGAAAATACTCAAAATATTTGATTGGATTAAAGATGATGGAGTTGACGTTTTTGAGAATGAGAAAGAACCAGAAGTTATTAATGATGAAGAGGTTCATTGGTGTAACAACAAAAGATACTAGAGTTATCACCAACGTCATTAAAAAACAAGAGGGGTTTCTCCCTCATCAACAAAAACGATAATTGTGACATAATCAGTCAACAAAAAAGTGCCATAGCAGTAATACAAAAAGGAGGTTTCACCCTCATTTCCGCAGAATGATTTATAATCAAGTAGATTTTCAGTTCTAGGAGGATGATTCTGTGAGGACTTATAGTTCTAGCTTTGTCAACAAATAAAAAGGGTGTTTAATTCTTAGAGGCAGTTAAATGCACGTATAACAAAATATTTGTATTTGTTTACGCTTGACCATTCATAGAATGTACTTAAATGACAGAATATGCCTAAAATAATTGAAACTTTCGCAGATTATACTTGATTCTGCGGGATTGGAGGAGAAACACCCTTATGTATTACTACTTGTGGATTATAGCTCGACCCCTTGCACTCCTTTCAACGCCGGCAAT
>JAECUM010061167.1:0-30091 GCA_016617855.1 Megalonaias nervosa
AAAGTGACCCTGTGTCTGTTTGGTTATTTCAAAGTTCAGAATATGATCATTACGATCAGTTTGTACGGCCTAATGGTGATATTTACCGTACAGAATCTCTTAATGTAGAAATGGAAAATCTTGCGCTGAAATATGCTTCAGACGATGTCAAAATTAGACAATTATTAAATAATTGTTTTACAGTTCCATCCGTAGCAGCTCATTTCGCTCAGGAGAAAAATTTATGGAAACCAATACGATCGGAATTTCTTGAGGATATTCATAAAAGTTGCGTAGAATATGGACACGGAGGATTATGGAATACTAAATACAACTATAGTGACGTTATATCCGTCGATATGGTGGCATGTTATCCTGGAAGTTTTCTTGGATACGGAGGATGTTCTAAATACTTTAAGAGATTCGGACATCCATCACACGAGATGACCAGGGTTGCAATAAACGGACATTTACCAGATTTTGATTTAACAGGATTTGCTCATGTAGAGTCATTCGAATTTGCAGAAAATCTCCATCCGATTACTTATACTTGGTTTGGAAGAAATTTTTCAGAGCGATGTTGGGTTCCAATAGTACTATTGCGATATATGCTTGATGTTGGAATTTTAATATCTTTACAGGTGAGTGAGGCCATTATATCATATAGTCCACAGAAACAAATTTGGTTACCAGAACCAAATAGATTTAATATGGATGATGTCAGGAAAGAATTCCCTAATCTTAATGAAGATGACATTATTAAAATTACTAATAATATATGTAAATGCAGAGACGAACATGATGAAAAACTTGCAAAAGATCTTGGTAGAAAGATAATTGGTAAATTTACTCAAGGAGGAGCCTATGATCATAAAAGATACTGTACAAGATTAATTATGGACGATGCTGAACTCGATTTTATAATTGCTGATACAACAGAAAAAACATATTTATAAATCGGAGTAATGCTTATTTGTCAGACGGAACCAAACTAGGTACAATTGTGAGTTATCTTGATGGTGACTCACCGCAGTTTACTCATTTAAGATCTTCTATGTTGGCATATGTTTCTATAAATCTACTGTCTATGATAAATAGATTTCCTCGTGATGCTGTCAGAGTCGCCACGGATTCGTTTTATATAAATAAAAATATACAGATTTGTTAAAACCGCTACTTGGTAATGGTGAATGGGGATCATGGAGAATAAAACAGGAAAATATACTTAGTTATTCTGAATCTGCCGACGTTGAAATTAAGGAAATATATCACAAAAATAATAAACTATCAAAATCATCAGCACCATCTGTATATGATCCTGTATCTAGACATAAGACTGTTTATCTTAATGGATGCGGTGGTTCAGGTAAAACAACTCGTGTGATTAAATTATTCATGAATAATAATTCAGATATAATTGTTTTGACTCCGACACATAAATTAGCCAGAGAAATAAAAGAACGAGGAGTAAAATAGTGTACTTATCATAGTTTCTTTAGATGGTGTGCAGACACATGGACTCCTGAGAGAATGGGTGAAAAATATATACCTAAAATTATCATTTGGGACGAGATATGCACGGTGCCGTTAGAAATATTAAAAACATTTCTTGAATGGTTATTGACGAAAAATACTGCTGTAATAATGTGCGGCGATCATGGTCAACCACCACCCTTTGTTGGAGAGTCTCCACATGAATGGCTGAAGAATAATGTAGATTATTATGAAGAAATAAATGACGACCATAGAGCTATTGATGAACCGCTGAAGGAGTTTAAAAGATTAATCAGACTACAACCAGACAGAGTACAATGTGAAATAATGCGCGGAGTAATTCCAGAGACTTCTATGAGTGATTTTCTAAATTTATGGAATCCCGCTGATTTAATAGTTGCAAGTAGAAAGATACTTCGTGATGAACTACAGGAGAAATTATTTCTGTTACATAAAGAAAAGTTTTCAGATCTACCTGTACCTTTGTGTTATCGCCCAGCAGATGCTCGACGACAGAATATTGATGTTGAAATTCCTGGTGGAGATACTGAAAGTGTCCGAGTACAGAATCTTGTCTTGAATGATATTGTTTTAGTCGATATTAATGTCGTTGAGAATGCGCTGAATATGAATAAATCACCGTGGACATTAGGATATGCTATAACAATCCATTCTTCACAGGGTTAACTATTTCTGATACAAATATTTGGATTATAGATGATCGGATCGAATGGTCGAATTTAGTCTATCTCGCAGTTTCTAGAGTCAGAAGAATATCTCAACTACATAGGGTTATTATGAATTTTACAGAAAATAATGATCAGACTGTTAATGATGACGTAATAAGAAAAAACTATCTGGTTATAAGCAGTGTGATAAAAAAAATAAACGTGATTTTGATATTGATGTTGAATTTATTATAAAACTAAAACAACTACAAAATAATAATTGCGCAAGTTGCAACTGTAATATGTTGTGGCAATATTCGAATAATAATCCAAGACAATTTACCGTAGATAGAATTAATAGTGATCTTGGTCATACACGTGATAATGTGATGCTGACCTGTCTCGAGTGTAATCGACGTCGGGGCGCTGCACGCCCTGGTTCTGGTTATGTAAATGTATGTGGTGGTAATTGTGTGTCTTCAGGGATTACCTGTAATTGTTCACGTACAAATCCACGTTGAGGTGCGGTAGAATCTAATCTGTAAATTGGAGGTCTACCAGTGGATCTAACCACACTAGAAATTGTATGTGTAGTCACGCTCCAGATAGGATCGGTTGCTCTTTTTTTACCACCTTCAAGTTCACTAGGTTCGTATAAATATCTTACAATTACATTACCTAATACTGGTTGAGGTTGTTGTCTGTCATTACTACGGGGTATATATTTTTTTGTGATCGCAATAGAAGGTTTCATGGAAGTTGAACGAGTAATTTCATTATTTAATGCAGATATAACACCTGGTAACCTCGCAACCCATTCACGAGATCTCTCACCGGATTTAAAGTCAGTAGATATTTCTTTTGCATATTGGTATCCAAATAACCGCTCGGCAAGTGTTCGATTAAATCGTTCAACAATTGCCTGATCTCGATGAATTTCAGTATGTCCTCGTCTGATTTTAACATTATGTTTCTTCATCAACGATAATACTGCACCAAGAAATTCTTTGCCCGGATCAACCTGTAATAATTGTGGCCATCGCAAAGGTCCTCGCTGATAAATTCGTTCAAATGCAGATACAACTTCAAACGCTGTCTTTGTTGATAATGGTTCAGCATCTTTATATTTACTTGCAACATCAACGACAGTTAATGCGTATTTGTATGTGCGTGATTTTCGTCCACGTGTTTTAACAGTATCATGTGGTAAAAATAAAATATCTGCTTGATGAACCTCATTAGGGACGCTGACATCAAAATATGAATATTGAATATTTTTAGGTGGTGGTAGATAAATTTGCCATATTGCCTGTCGTGCTAACCACGCTGCAACAACAGAACGTGAGACTTTTGCTGCTTCAGATAATTTAGTAATAGCTGATTTACCTCTCCAATATCCTCTTGGGCTATAATAAACAGACTCCATTATAATATTTATATAATTAATTACCAGCCCCTAACATTATTTTACTTTTCATAGCAGATTTTACTAGAAAACTAACTAATTTATCTCTGACAGATTTATTTGGTATAGAATTTAATGCATGAATCAATTTTACATCTGCGAGATGCCTTTGTTGTAAATCTTTACTTTTATACGCAACATCATGAATATGACACACTTGATCAATCTTATTTACTGGATACTCTCCTGGTCTTGGTTGATCTTGATCATCAAGTCGGATGTCAAGTCGAGTTCCAGGACCACAATAATTATATCCTGGTAAGTGTTTCTCACCGGCATATTTAGCCCATGGTAATCCAGGTAATTTTCCTAATGATGCGGTTATATCTCCACCTGTCTTTGTCCCTGAATCAGACATGGAAATAAATTTATATTTTTTCGTGCCGCATTTTACACATTTACCTGTTAATACACGTCGTTTATTTTTTGTTATTATTGTTGTCAGTCCAGTAGTGGGTGTAGATAATCTACATCGAACACAATATAGACTCATGTTATTAATAATATGGATACAATAATTGATTTTTCGGCGACACGAAAACAGGAACCAGTAAAGCACCATCCAGCATTACCAAATTCGATAAGAATGATTATAATAGGTCCGTCTGGATCGGGTAAAACACAACTATTATTAAATTTAATAATGCGATGGTTAAAATGGAGTAAATTGTATTTAGTAGCACCATCCGTAGATGATCAACACTGTTACAAAGTACTTAAAGATTTTAATGAAAAAGCGAAATCAGTTAATAAAGACGGAGACGATATTATTGACTTTATCACCGATATTGATGAAGCCCCATCTGTAGATGACCTAAATGGATTTATTAATAATTTAGTGGTGTACGATGATATTATGTTGGACAGACAAACAAATCCAGCTAGAATATTTTCTCGAGGTAGACACAAGAATACGGACGTGATTTATGTTACACAACGATATACACAAATACCTAAAGTGATCAGAGACAACTGCAATATTTTGGTTGTGTTTAATGGAGTAGATAATTATACTTTACAGAATATTTATTATACTTGGTGTTCAGGGGATATGGATATGATTAAGTTTAGAAACTTCTTTTCAAAAGCACAATCTGCTCCGTTCGGATTTATAACAATAAATCTTCATGACCCAAGATCCAGATATCGTATAGGTCTGGATAAAATCTTTGGTTAATCTGTGATTTTATCAAGAATTACAGCAGCAGGGAGGGTGAATGACAAAAATTGAGTGACCTACCGAGTAAACTAAACGCACTATAACAAATGTCAAAAATAGTAACAAAAATGAGCTAACTAAAATGATTTATTATCCGTTTTTTCAAACTATACGGTAATAATATTGTTAGGAGGGTTCGGTTTATCATTATTGACCTTATTTTCAGCCCCTGTAGGAACCTTTATTTTTGTAAAATAAGGTCTCGTACAAAGTGGTCTGTTCACCCTCCCTGCTGCTAAACGTGAAGTGAATCATGCCTAAGCAAACAAGAGGTCCACCGAAATGCTATTTGTCTAGTATTTGCTGTACATTTTGGCTTTGAAATTTGATTAGTGCGTTTATTTTGAGGACAAACATTTTAAAGAAAGTCACAATGACCTATTTAACGTAATTTTTGGATTATTTGGTTTTTGCATTTAACTCGTAGTTTCTGACATGTAATATGTACAATTACATAGCATGCAGCTGTGTAAACAATATTTTTTTACGTACAGAAGATATAGAGTGTGTTTCAAAAAATCGTGATTTAATAGGATTTTTATGTGTTCAGAACTTCATGCACATCGCAGTAGGCAAGAGTGAACTGCCTGTCCCTTTCTATACGTCTGGCTAGTTATGGAGGCGCCACTATTAGTGATGTGTCCAACAGCTCAGCCCAAGATGAAGTATCGACTCAGATTATATCCAGAAACCGGAGCGCCTTAAGCCATTGATTTAACCATATGTGTCACAAAACAGCAGAAATTGCTGACTTGGAGGTTGACCAATCTGGTACACTTGAAAGTGATCACTGCCCCATTATCATGACCCTCAATATAACAACATATACATAAATCAACCGATATTCCAAGATGGAGATATGACAAAGTAGACTGGAAATCATTTCGATCCATCTGTGAGAGTATTGCTGAGGACCAACTGCCCGACGAAATTATTGACATATTCAGTCAAAATGTTCTTGCAGTACTGTCTTCGGCGACTGAAAAGAAGCATACTCAAAACATGGGGAAAAAGCAAAACAGCTAGTCCCAAAGTGGAATAACAAAAGCAAACAGGCAATTAAGGAGAAAATAAATAGCCCTTAATAAGTTTATACACACCAAACATTACAAAGACTTCCTAAACTACAAAGAAAAGAAAAAAATATAACAAAATTTCATTTTCAACGTTAAACAAGAAACATGGAAGGAATTTTGCTCATCATTATTTAATTTCTTTAAAAAAAAAAAATTCCAAACAGTTATGGGCTAAAATTAAAGCAATGAGGGACAATCTAGTTTTAAGGGGAAGGAATAAGGTGAAAATCTATATATAGTACCTCAAAGTTCCAAGGAGTAATAAGTTAAAAAGAGCAAATGCATTAACAGCACATTCTGCAGGATTGAGCAGTAACTCCAAATATACTACCAAATTCCTGTCTCATTGGAAAGAGTTAGAAAATAAATACCCTCATTTGCTTGCATATAGAGGAATACAAACTAGTCCATTAAATGTAGATTTCACCACTGACAAATGGAGAAAGGAGCTTAGCCGGATAAAGACCACCTCCCCTGGTGAGGATAAGTTAGGATACAAAATCTACAAAAGTCTACCAGAAAGAAAAACAGAACTGGTGAATTAGGATCTGCTGAATGTGATCTGGATATCGGGATATCTATATTCCAAATAGGCGTCAGGACAACACCATTACAATTGGGACAGGGAATTCAAAAACAAAACCCAGAATTAATTGGTGTCTTCTGGTGATGTCGAAGCTGCTCTCCTGCCGCCTTTCCCTCCAGGGCTACGGATAGACGCTGCAGTTAAGACGTGTGCGGTGCGCACATAAAAGAGGAGTGGGGGTGGGCTGTCTCTCATTTCCACCCGATGATAAATTAAAAAGCCAGCGGTGCTGGCATTAACTCTTTGACAAGGCCAAATGGTGACAAGCGACGTAAATTCATGATCGGTCAGTCAATCTTTCTACCCATTGTTGACTAGTCAATAGCAAGAAAAATGAACAAGAACTTGACTGGAAACATGAGTGAAGCTTTAGTGCACCTTGAGTATGTCACCCACCTCCTAGATCATCTCACGCATCCAGACCCTCACTCTTACCAGAGGACTGACATACATTTGAAAATGGCATACTGCTCTCCACATTTGTGGAGGAAGTGGACGAGGAGAAACATATATGATAACAAGGAAATTGACGAAAATCACTTGTTCAGTACAGCCTCTGGTGAAGACTCCAAGTCAAAAAAGAATAACGGTTCCTCACGCTGAAAATTGGGACTAGGAGCTTCAGCAGCAACAGCAGCTGCAACAACAGCAGCCACAATAATGGCAGCAACAACCACAAACACATCTTTGACCGATTAGGGAAACAACTTTCCGAGTTCCTAAACTAGAAGAATGGACTCTGACGCAACACAAGTCCCCTTGGCATTCCCAATCTCCATTAACCCTTGTGGCGGAGATAGATGGTGTAGGCGATGTGTATAAGGAGTTCAACCTGGTTGGTGCGGGCATTAACTAGATCAAATAAATACAAAATGGCCCTTGTCAGAGCTTATAAATTCCAAGAAAAGATATTTCATTGCATTTCTAGTAACAACAGTGTTTATTTGTGAGGGAATAGTAGTGTGTCTATAAACACTTGCTACCCATATAACTGATAGTGTGTGATTTGTAGGTTTGGCGTATGTATGTTTTTGTCTTTACTTTTTTGGAGAAAAAAAATATTCCCCTTTCCAATATGTGTTCAGTTATAGTTTCGTTTAGGTCCAAGCAATATTTCTTTTTAAATAATTTGGTTTTCTTTGTGGTGTGAATTGTATATTGCGTGAGATATGCTTTCCTTCACGCTCATGCTTCAGGCATGAAATTCGGTGCGTTCGACTTGTCCTATCATCGTTCATTATCCATCCATATAAATTCGTGTCCCTACGAGGGATGTAGTCAGACGTACCTCAGTGTTATCTGCTCTTAGCCACCTTACACTAAGCAAATTCTTAGAGGCTTCAAACGAAGACATCAGAGAGTTCAGTAGCCAATTATACCAATGATTTGCATACTCCCAACCAGATAATACACATAGTATCCAGTTCCAGATCAGCAGTCAGTCAGATAGACATCCAGCGACCAGCCAGCAGCAGTACCAGCCCGCCCAGCAGCTACAGCCCGCCCAGCAGTTCCAACCAGCCAGCACATCTGAAATTCATCCATCTCTTGTTCTCGGTAAGGACTGACCAAATATTTCAATAAAAGATTTGAGTAAATTGGAAATAAATCCTTCTGGTATTACTGGGATCTGTGTTTTTTGTACTTCTTTAACCTCTATCGAACCTCTATCTCCATTATAACCACGGCACAAAATATTAAATAAAAGTACTGTTAGGTGACAAGGGCTCGTACTCAGTAACAAAGAAAAGAGTGAAAGCCAACAAGCTTTGTGTATTTTAACAAAATAATTTACTTCCCTAGAAAACAATGTAAAAATTGGTAAATAGGACTTACAGTTTGTGAATATAATCCAAAATTTGATCCTAAGAATGAAAACACAAGTCCTATCACTAAATAGTTCTATTAGAATCCAGGTTCGAATCTCGAAGACACACAAAAATGGAAGGCGATGACCTCAGATGTGGTCCAATGTACAAATATCAACAATTCTTCAACTAAATCACAGTCTTTGTTTCCGAATAATTCCAGAATAAATTTCCATGAATATTTTTCAGAATTTTTTATAAGAAAGTCAACTTGTTGAGTTTCCAGGAGAATAAATTATTAAATCCAAAAATCAGATGAAAGAAAAAAAACAACAATCTGGCAACAAATAAAAATAACACCTTGTTCCTTCAAGATGTTAAAACGACTCTGCCAGAAGAATATTGAGAATGCGTATTTAAACCCCAAAAACATCATTTCAAGTCTCGCGAGATGGGACATGTGGTCTCTTTCTACAAGAAATCCATCACGTACGTCAGTGTAGCCCCACTTAAAAAACAATAATTAAATAGCGTTGTTTACACGTGGTGATCACGCAAGGAAAGTATGGCCCTGATACTGACCAATCATTTTAACTGCCTGTTTACGTTCTTGCCAGCCCAAGACGAACTAGGTTAACTAAAAATAATTCTCATGCAACACTTTTACGTCTTAAATAAACAACATTTGCTAAAAGAAAAAATCGAATTACTGGAAAAGAATTTTGAATCCTTTCAATAATCATTACAATAAAATGTAATGAAACAAAAATAAAATAAAAAAGAACTTTAAAACTAACACACAAGCAATTTAATTACATATACGTAACAGTACAAATTCACAATAGATACAACTAATTTACCAAAATATATACAGATACTTCTAAGTCATTTGAGCCAAATCGGACTGCAGCATCAGTGGTGATTGGGGGGGGGGGAGTAACATACTGGGGGCAAGATTCCTGGTGGCTGCTCCATCTACACTGTCAAATTCCGTGCAAACAATGAAGTCCTAAAGTGGATTCAATCGACAAAATAACAAAGCTGTCATTATTAGCGATTCTCTCAATGTATTGTGCTTTCTGGAATCCGATAACTCCATTAGCAGAGACAACCATGTAAAAGGGAAACCTCTCCATCAAAAACCTGGAAACAAGCAACTGTAATATGGAATTCATGTGGATTCCATTGCACACAGACATTCCTAGAAACGAAAGGCTGACAAGGATGCAATACAAAGGATTGAAGAGCCCAGGTTCGTTGAACTTAATTAGAGTATCCAGAAAATATATAGTACACAAAATCAACGGAAAATGGCAAACGGAATGGGACAGCAGTCATTAAGGTCGTAAGCTGTACTCCATGCAAGAACAAATAAGCAGACACATAAAGGTCTCTAAAGTAGCAAACCCCAAGAGGTATAAAATAAAGCAGCAGAGAGGGTGAACAGACCATTTTTCTTGAGACATTATTTTATAAAAAAAAATAAGGTTCCTACGAAAAGGAAATCTTACGGTCAGCCGCGTTAAACCACAACCTCTAATTGGATTATCTCGTTATTTTATCTCTGAAGCGAGTTTTTATTTTTAGGAATTTTTCGTTTACGCGTTGGTCACTCAGTATTGGTAGTTCACCCTCTCTGCTGCTGTAAATTAAACAGCCATTATAAATAATATCAATAATGATTGGAGAATCATACTCAGCTAGATTAGCTCAAGAGCGACTAGAGGCAATCAAAAAATATTTACCCGTCCGTGATTTAGTTAAACAACAGCTACAAGCTCGTCAGGAGTCTCAGGTGGAATTTGCAGAAGGTGCAGAACAATTATTTAAACCGATTGTCGAACCAACAAAGAAAATTGTTACAGCAACTGAGGCAACACAAAGAGCTCTTGAAACATTACCTGTTGATATTGCTGGTCGAATTCAAGCAGCTCAACCACAACCACAACCTAAACCACCAAGACCCAGAATTAAGATAATGGATAAATTTACACCTGAAGGTATTACTGCTATCAAGGACCCAAAGCAAGTATTTGATATTGCCGCGTTTGGATATTATGAAAGACAAAAATATGTAAAACCAGAGTATGTTAAATCATTAAGCTCTGCCAATTGGATTAGGGATGTATATCGCATCGCTACTGATACTCCGGAAATCAGATCTAATGAAGATACTAGAAGTTTTAATAGATTTGATGATATTATACATAAACATATAGAAGAAAGAGCTAAACAATTTGCATTACCATCACCACAACGACAATTTGAATTACCATCACCACAACCATAATTTGAATTACCATCACCACAACAACAACGAGAACAATCATTACCGCAACAATTTCAAGAAATGATGAAACGATTGCAATCACCACGACAACCAGTTAGAACAACAGAGGAAGAATATCAAGACCCTGGCGCAACTGGAAATGGTTTAGGAAGTGGCCTTATTACTTGTCCTAATAACGTCCTTGCCGATGTTGATCGATTAAAAATTCTCATTGGAGGAAAACGAGCTGGCAATAATTCCCCAGAAATCATTAATGAAGCAGCTGATATTTGTAAACGATTATTTACAGGTGGTGTTATGGATATTGATGTATATCGGTCTCTCATTAATGAAATCGCCGATGATTATTGCAGTGACTGAGTATGTAATTAGATGCAATTAGTGATAAAATCACTTAATAATAATATGATCATACACAATACTCATAGACCAACCATGGTCAGGGTAATAAATTCACGATTACCAGTATACAAAACGACCTACGGAGATGGACTACGTGATGTTGTTCAGGGTCTATTTAGACGGATGGCCCCAAAAGCAATACCGCTTTTAAAGCAACTAGGAATGAAAGCTATTGATGTTGTTCGTGAGAAAGGTATTGGCGTTGCTGGTGATGTTGCTAGCAAAGCATTCTCAGCAATCAAGGATAGACTAGCACGATTAATACGACGAAAACCTCAGCCAGTAAAATTACCCAGCACTGAAGCGATACCCGCAAATGTCAGTAAAATAATAAATCAAGCTGCTAATCAAAAACTAGCGGAGTTGGCTACCAACACTGATGTACCAATGTCAGAAGAAGAAAAAAATATAGCCGCTAGTCTGATAGCGGGAAGCGGTCTTCGTGTTAGACGAAGACGATAATAATAAAGATGTTCAAGCGTATATCTGATCCCGCGTTTGACATGGATGCACCAGTTTTAAAAGATGAATCTGTGCGCGATTACCAATATTATTCTTATGACGCACGTGTACCTGACGAGCGTGGAAAAATTGAGATATATGTTCAAGATACAAGCAAATATTTCTTACCCGCTGAAGCATTTATCGAGGTTGAAGGTGAAATTCTAAAAACAGATAATACTGAATATGTAGATGATGCTGGTGTTGGTTTTGTTAATAATGGTATTATGGCGTTATTTAAAGGTGCAGCATATATCATTGATGGACGAGAAATTGAATCAATTCAAGATGATGTTGACCTTGCCACGACGATACTTGGTCTTGCGCGATATAGTGATGATTACTCAAAATCAGCTGGTCCATCAATGACGTTTGCAAAGGATACCTCTAACCACGCTGAGTATAAAAACGTAACACTAAATGCAGCTGGGAATACAGTTACAGCGATGAATCCAAATTACAATTTAGGATTTGCAACACGTCGAGCAATGTTGCAAGGTAGAAGTAGAAGATTTTCATGTGCAATTCCATTATCACATATATTTGGATCTTGTAGAAATGTTAGAAAAGTTATTTTTGGAGCCAAACATACTGTGGTACTCGTACGAAAAGGTACCGACGATGATGCAATATGGCACGTTGAAGGAGTTGATGATGCTGCAACTAGAGCACTTCATGGTAAAGTAGTACTAACAAAACTTTCTTTATGGATGCCAGTAATGACTCCAACAATGCCTGAAGAAGAACATTTACTTTCTTTTATGAATCAAGGTGGTAAATCGATGTTATCATGGTTGACAATGACCACAGATTCTATCCAGAGTGGCATTAATGGTTTATTTACAGGCAAATAGCATCACAGCAAGGTGTTTCTGCATCACGGCATATATTTATCGCGCTTCTAAATGCTGCACGAATAAATAATCAAACACAAAGTAATATGATATTTGATAAACTCGGTGTTTCTGAAGTTTCTTTGATGATAAACGGACATCAAGAACCTTCTGAAGAAGTGTTGCTAAATTTCGATCAAAATCATGTAGAACGTGCTTATCATCGATTAATGACATTTAAGAGACGTTATCAGAATATTGATTCTGGTTTACAAATATCACAGTTAGATTTTACAACATTATATCCGATTTATTACTTTTCGCTGGAACATTTAGATTTAACCAGACAATCCGTCGTGGACATATATTTTCGAGCTCGCGTAAACCGAGGAGTTATTGCTAATTACAGAGCAATTGCTGTTACACTTAGCGATAAATCGATGTTACTTGAAGGTGTTGGTGGACGAATGAGAGTTATTGATGCCCCAATAGAAAACATGTAATTAGATCGCTCATAATAATTATAAATGTCACATCTAGTTAATGTCAGTCTGACTCCTGGTCAGATTAAAAGCTACAATCATCAAAAAATAATTGTGCGGCAAAAATATCACTAAAGCGAGAACAAATCGCGAGTGGTCCGAATAAGCTATCATTATCAGAACGCCAGCATAGACATTTCAATGAAGCAAAAAAATTGAATAAAGGTTTAAAACTCAATCTTTCTGCGAGTGTCATTAAAGACATCGTTAAAACGGGTGGTATATTTCCACTTCTCGCAGCAATACCAGCATTAATAGCCGCTGCAACCCCAGCTGTTGCAAAAGCAGCTGCATTAGGCGCTGTTGGAACCGCTTCTGGAATGGCGTTAAAGAAAGCAACGGGTCAAGGAATTATGCACACAGAAAACTTAAAAAAATGATCACGGGCAAAACAACGCGGAAGACGTCTAAGAGCACCAAACGTTCCACAGCCGGGCCGTCTAAGATTATCAGGCCCAGTATACGGTCGCGGTCTAAGATTACCAGGGACCCCATATTCATGGTACGGAAAAGGTCTAAGACTGCCCCGATAACTTCGTCATCGAATTCGATGATTTTTCCTATGTCTAATTTTGATTTACTTAATGCCGCTAAGCAATTGAATATAAAAAAACTTTAGAGCAGTTTTTATGCGTGATCAATTACCTACCGTTGCGATGCGACAAGAAACTGGTATTATTAATCTCGATAAAAACTCTGGCCCAGGCACTCATTGGGTGGCGTATACAATTGATCCACGTGGAATTATTTATTTTGATTCATATGGGTTGGCACCACCAAAAGAATTTTTAAAATATGTAAACACTGCTATGCAAAGTAAGAATTCGATGCGTTCTAAAATCTGGTATTCAACATTACCAACACAAAAAATAACGGATCCGTCGCTATGCGGTCGAGAAGTACTCGCTGTACTTGATGCTATATCAAAATCAACAACACCACCTCATAAAGTCGTTCATGAATATACCACGTTGTCACACTTAAACAGATATCAGTAAATATAATGGTAGATATTTATGGAAGATCTTCTCGCAATGCTCAGCAGCAAGTCGATTTATCTAAATATGCAACTCTTGATCAGCTCAGAAATGAAATCGATGATTTATTAAATATCACAAGTGTGGATCAAAATGAAGTCGTTGTTTTTCAGGATAAACAAGGGCGATTAAAAACGAGTAATATACAATTGTTAGATGTACTTATACGAATTCCCACCGCGGTTATTAATAATATCGTTATTTTTTCTGATCAATGTAAAATACAAGATTCTGGTAAGTCAGTTAACGATTTTATCAGGCGAGCTGGTGATTCATTCACGGGTCACATTATTATGAACCGAAATAAAATTATAGACCTTGGAAACCCAACCGTAGATACAGATGCAGCAACAAAAAAAAAAAAATACGTCGATGATCAAGAATCTAAGTACGTATTAGTAACGGTGGTATAATGCGTGCATTTCTCAACATGAATAATAATGGTATTAATAATCTTAGAACACCAGAATCAGATTTCGACGCTGCAACGAAGAAATATGTAGACGATAAGGAAATCCCTATGACAACTTCGTTAAAAACAATCAATGATGAAATGACTACACTCAATGCTTCTTTTACTAGACATGTACAAACGTTTTTAAATTTTCGTAGAAACATAAACAAATCTGTACATGAATTTTTTGGTGATCCACCAACCGTTGATATCAAACTCTCCGAAATTAACATGAAACTCAACAACATTATTAACGGAATACCTAGTATTGTTCAAAAAACTAGTCTGATTAAAATTCCACACGGACAAATTAAAAATATCGTGTACACAGTAGCATCAGGATCATCAACGTGGACACCGCGCGATAACACTCTCGAACACACAGCAGAAGTAACTGGGTTATACAGGCTATCCCTGTACGGTTTGGAAATTACTGCGACCACTTCATTATCACCGAATGTATATCATAATCCTCTGCTGGTGATGCTAACCAAGGACATCAAAGAAACGTTTACGTTAACATCAACGGAAATGCCCCCGAGACGTTACTGGTGGTGCCTAGAATTCGTAGCTGAAACTTAATTAAATGACGTTGTTAGTATAATGAATCAAGTGACTGAGTCACGTATTGACGTTCAACGTCACAGATACGCTCAAGTATGTGAATGTCAAACCAAACTAAAAAATATCATCGACGATTATACAATAAAAGTAAAAAAATATCTCAGTCGTATGGTTGTTATTGATATAATTGTTTACTCAGTTTCTGCTGTTGTTGCTGGAACCGGATTATTATCAACAATAACAATGACAGCACCTGCAGTTGCAACAATTGTCGTTTCAACGGCAACAACATGCGCAGGCATTCTCAGTATTATCGCTAAGAAAATATCTACATGTGCAAATGATAAATGACATGAGTATATAACAAAACTACACACAGCAACAACATCTTATTCTAAACTATCATCGTATCTTTCTGCGTATCTCAGCGATGGTAAAATATCTGATGAGGAGTTCGCAACGATAATGAAAACCTACGATGAAGCATTTAGTGATAAAGTAACCTGTGATAAGAATGAAGGTTGAATTCATGAGATTGCGTTATATTAAATAACGGAGTATTTTAATAATGTCGACGTTGGAACTATTACAGAAGATCGTCACTAATACAACGCCGTCAAAAACTACTATGATATCATTAAGTTCAACCAATCCTGAATTTAACGTTAACTTTCCAACTGCAATTTCAGCAAGTGAAATAGCGCTAGCGCAATTATGAGTTTATCATAGCTGGCCAAATATCAGGTCAAAATCGTTTGGTGGACTACCAGCAAATAATTCACTGGTATTTGCAGATAAGAATAAACCTGATGGAACTCCTGATTGGCAAGTTGTTGGAATTTCAACGGGCAGTTATCAAATAGAACAGATTAATGATGAGTTCCAACGCAGAGTTAAATCTATTACAGGAAAAGAATCCAAAATAGCAATTACTGTTTACGAACCAACATTAACAGCGGCGATTGAAATAAATTCCCCTGATTATGTTGTAGATATTTATCAAAGTTCCGTCAGATCAGTGTTAGGATGGCCTGATATTCCTCCTGTTTATAATGGAATTTCAGAACCGACTAAAAATGAATTTCTCACAACTGAAAAAAGATTCATTAAAGATCCAGAATATCGAAATAACCATCCATGGCACCGTATAAATTTTGAATTTGATCCAAGTAACGATGCCATATTCTTTACTGATTTTGACGGTCAAAGGATCTCCAAGCTGAATAGATCAGTATCTAATTTTATCATCGTAGACGCCAGAACGGGGTCTACTAGAGTAAATGTTGATGAAGAATTTTTAAAAATGTTTTAGATGTTCTTAAGCCTGAATACGATAAAATATTTAATGATTTAAGAAGTTTACTTATTTCATTATCTCAACATTATGACGATGGTGTAAAGAATCAGATAATCGAGTCAATAAAACATTTAAATAGGATCTTATTTGATTTATATATCGCTAATCGAAGTATTATAAACGTTGCGACTGAACTCGATGGAAATCCTTACTCAAGTCCAAAACTTAAGCAATTATTTCTTGATCATTATAAAATAACAGAAAAAGATCTACAAACATTTATAATACCAGATTTAAATAACGCTGAAATGAAGAAAACACTCAATGATGTCATTGATGAATATTTCCCAAAAATACATGCAGCGTGGATAAAAATAGCCCCACCACCGGTTATTCTTAAACATAACAACGATCCATACGGCGGAGGCCGTCATATCTCATCTGGTATTGTTAATATAACATCAACGATCGCAGTCAATCTAGTATGTGATGTAATTGATGGCAGCTATCAAGTAGATCTTTCAAGGTCTAGTCAGGCCCAGCAAGGGTATATATTATATTCATTTAGCTCTCAAGTGCCCCCCCGAGTATTTAATTGTATCTGAACCAATTAACCCCGTTTATCTAAGTGTACATAATCCGTTATTATCAAGGATACATTTCAAACTTACAGACCAAATAGGACGTATTTTGGATTTACAGAATGAAACCTTAAGTATAAATCTGTATGTGAGATCATACAACGTTTTATCACAATGCGTCATCGTGAAACAAAAAAAAAATATCCGAATCGGATCAGAGTAGTTTTTTTTTTTACTGGGTTAAATCGTAATTATTATAAATAAATAAACTGTATATTAGTTTTGCGAGGGATTTTGTTTAGCTATTATCACATTAACTCCACTTTCATTATCATTACCACTTTCATTTTCACTTTCATTTTCATTTTCACAATGCTCTCTTAACTGTCTTATACGAAAGTTTATAATCTTTTTCTGTTCGTATTCATGAAATAGTTCTAACTTAATTTTGTCAATAGCTCGCGAGAGAGGTACAAACAGCTTTACCTGATTATCTGTAGCTGTTGCCAGCGATTGTAACATTGCCTGCTGGATAAATTTCATGAATTTATAATCAGATGGTAGTGTGTACCTGTTTTCTAATTTGTGTTGTTGTAATGATTCAGAATCACATAGAATTTTTTCAGGATTAAGATTATCAGATATATTTACACCGTCATGCTGTAATTTTTTAATCGCAGAAATAATAACATTAATGTTTTCAGAATTCATTATATCATATATGTTTGTTTAATATAAAAATAAAATCAGAATAAAATAAAAATAATAGTCCCTAAGGACTGTTTCAAGATGATTATATACACATGATTATGATTATATATATATGATTATATACATATGAAGATGATTATATACATATTATTATGATTATATACATGTGATTATATACATATTATCATGTACATATTATTATATACATGTGATTATATACATATTATTATATACATATGATTATGATTATATACATATGAAGATGATTATATACACATGAAGATGATTATATCTTAATTAAGGACAGCACAAAACACAGAATCTTAATTACAGTAGCGTATTTACAGCACAGTTACATATAAACTTAATTCTAAGAACTTTAACTCTAGGACAACACAGTTACATACAAACTTATCTTATGGACGCATTCGCATAGACACCCCCCCCCCAGCGAATTCCTAATCGAAACGAAATATTAGAAATTCAGAGGGCTGTCTAGGCATTGCGATTTTATGTAACACCCCCCCCCCCAAATCAAGCATATTTACAGTAACGTACTTACAGTAACGTATTTACAGTAACAAGCATATTTACAGCAATTATATACAGGGTTTTGTTGAGGTCGGCACAGTTACATATAAACTTAATTCTAAGAACTTTAACTCTAGGACAACACAGTTACATATAAACTTAATTCTAAGAACTTTAACTCTAGGACGGCACAGTTACATATAATTTATCTTAAGACAATAGTACGTGCCTTCTCTACGCTCAAAATTGCACAAACCAAGTGACATGGTGGGAGAAGTGTACAAATTTTCTATTGAAGCAGTAGACGGGCTGGCTAAGCCCAATAAATAACAAATTTTGGCATAATATCGCCTTCGCAGACATTTGCCATTCACGAGATTCGAACCCCGGACCTTGAGCATGAGAGTCCAGCGCGTTAGCAATCGGCCACCGGACTTCATATGTATATATGTTAAAAAAGTTATTATATAGTTAGCGCAGTATAGAGAATAAAATCAGAATTTATTGTAGTGTATTGTGAATTTCTTAATAAAATCAGAATTTATTGTGAATTTTTTTAATAAAATCAGAATTTATTGTGAATTTCTTAATAAAATCTGATTTTATTTTCAGTTTCCAAATGCTTGAAACTACATTACACAAAACCCACAGCTAAAAGTCTGTATTAATCAGACGTTGTCAAGCATACTAAAATAATCGATAAGCTATACAAACACGCAATGCCAGCTCATTTCTAAAATTAACCTCATGTACAATTCACTGCTGGGTCGCATAAGAACGTAGAAAATATAAATATTATTGAGATTTTACATGGTTCATAGAATAATGTGCATAATAGCATCATTATTTATACAACGATGAAATTACTGAAAATTCTCAATTGTTGTAGGGTAAACCCCCAGCGATTCTCTAATTGATTTTGATGATTTCTTGATAAATTTGACAATAACTCACTAAAAATTGATAAAAAAATAAGAAATTTTGCTCAAAAATCACTTCATGTTAGCAAAAAATAGTGATATTTTAGCCAAAGTTTTCTATAAAATCGAACAATCATCAAAATCAATTAGAGAATCGCTGGGGGTTTTACCCTACCAGCGCTACAAAATCTAGCCGAATTTCATTGATTTTTGGTCATTTTTCATGCAAAAAACGAGATTTTCGAACAAAAAACCAACAAAAAAACGAGATTTTCGAACAAAATCAACAAAATAAAAAAAAAAAACATTAAATATTTATAAAGGCGATTTTTCTTTGCAATACTGTTGAGATTTACATACATAACTAAATTCATTGAAATGTTTTTACAGTCGAAGTTTGGACGATCAGAGAATGTGATATATGTTTTGTGTACTATTGAAATATTCTGACCCAAACTAGCAATATCATTAGTACAACAAGTACGACAACTACGATATTTACTATTATGCTTGACGGAGTTGTCTCGCTTCATTATCTGATACCATTGCATCATGAAAAAAACATCTACATAAAACACGTGAAACAAACTATGAAAGCAAAAAAGAGGAAAGAAAGAAATATTGGTTTATGAAGAAGGTTCTGGTAGACTAACATACTGGAATATGATTTTTTGTCCAAACCTCATTGAAAAAGCAGATCTCCTGATATTATCTGCCACGTATTTTACTGAACGTGATGTTATGTTAAAGTATTTACCAGCAGAATTAATTGATTTAAATATAATTTCTTCACCAGTCTCTGCATTTACGGCTTTAATAGCTCTCTTTCCGAATATTTTACACCTCCCTGTATTTCCGCGTGCAGAATTTTGACTCTGTGTAATAGCTTGCAGGTTATCAAGCGGGTTATCAAGTTTATTGCCACTAATGTGATCTATTACGAGTCCATCTTTAATGATTCCAAAATAACACTCGTAGATGAACCTATGTGATAATAATTTTTATTTCTACTGGTATTAGATATAAGATAACCAGTATTATTAACATTACCGACTGGTTTCTTTAATCTACAGTTCCTAATTACACCATCACGAGATGCTTCATAATTGGTGATGATTGGATGCGCCACAAACTCATTTTCTTCCATTTATATACTAATATTATTTGTTTAGATTATTATTTTGAAAATCTAGCGAGATAATCTTCTTCGGTCTTTATAGGAGATTCAGAAGATGTATTTTTTTATCGTAATATCCTTTCAGCTCTCTGTATTTTTTACCACCGCATTGCGCACACAGTTGAGTTTTTCCTCTGACTCCAACACCATATCGCATACACGGTTTTGGTCCAAAACTACCTTGTCTAACGCATTGCATATGAAAGCCGCAGAATTCGTTTACGCATGCTTTGTTACAAGCAGAAGTATGTCCGATCATAAGCCAATGACATCGATTCTTTGTTTGAATCATATACAAAAGATTAAAATTCAATTTAAATATATATTTGTCCTAATTATAATAATGCAGGAATTATCCGCGATTGAACATTCCGCAGCTAGATTTGATCTTGACAGACTGCCGAAATATAAATTTAGTTTTTCGATGCAAGATCTAGCTTTAACGAATAAAGATATAACAAAACGTATCCGTGAGGCCAAAAAGGAATTTCGGGACGATGGTGCGGCTCATGTGTGGTCGACATTCAGAATTGGAAATACTGTTTATGTGATGAATGACAAACGAGGAAGAGAGATTATTGATTACCTTGTTCAGAAATATTTTATTTTAATAAAATTTATTGTCAAGACAGACGATGACACCTGGATTATTCGTGACAAACATGATTCTGTCCATAGGTCAGGAAATAATATTGTTCTTAGTAAAAATCCCAGACCAGGAATACTGACTGGTATTGACAAACCATATTACGAGCGATCATACCCTGTGACTGCAGTTGTATACGCGGTATATCCGTTAAATAATAAACCTGACGTTAGGGATCTCAAACCCATGAAACTGTCAAGGATAAATTGCGTAGCTGAACGGGTTACAGAACACTTCACAAACGTGATACGCGGAAACGGTTTAACGGATTTACGACGTAAAAAAATAAACACCTGGGCAGAAACAGTTAAAGATACCGGAGCGTCTATCAGCGACGTTGCTGAGCTGGGAAAGAAATTAAAATTCCCAATAACGGTGAAGACGTTAACCGGAGAGATTTTGTACAAACCAAAATATAAATCAAGAGGAGCTTCGATAGATATTATTGATCATAACGCACATGCATGGACTGTGGCAGTAACGGTATTTCCACGAGACAGAACGGTTAAATTTTATAATGGTCATGTATTTGATGCTATCAGAAATATCAGTAAAATTGACCCTGTATCTGTGTGGCTGTTTCAGAGTTCGAAATATGATTATCTGATGATATTAAGGTTGAACAATTACTTAATAACTGTTTTACCGTTCCATCAGTCGCTGCTCACTACGCGCAGGAGAAAAATTCATGGAAACCGACACGATTGGAATTTCTTGAAGATGTCCAGAAAAGTTGTATCGAATACGGACACTGTTGATTATGGAATGCTAAATAAGATTATAATGACGTTATCTCGGTTGATATGGTAGTGTGTTATCCTGGAAGTTTTCTTGGATACGGAGAATGTTCTGAATACTTTAAGAGATTTGGACATCCGACACACGAGATGACCAGAGTGGCGATAAACGACCTTTACCTTTTGATTTAACCGGATTCGCCTGTATAGAGTCGTTCGAGTTTTACGAGGATCTCCATCCGATTGTTTATGCGTGGTTTGGGAGACATTTTTCAGAGCGACGTTGGGCTCCAATAGCACTAATAAAGTATATTCTTGATGCTGGAATTTTAATGTCGTTATGCGTAAGTGAAGCAATTATATCATACCGCGTGCAGAAACAAGTTTGGTTGCCAGAACCGGATGTATTTAATGATGCTAAAAGAGATTTTCCTAATCCTGAAGATGAATGCAGGAGAGAGCGTGATGAAAAATTTGCAAAAGATCTCGGCAGAAAAATAATCGGTAAATTTACGCAAGGAGGATCATATGATCATAAACGAGCGTGTACAAGATTAATCATGGACGATGCTGAACCCGATTTTATAATTGCTGATACAACGGAGAAAAACACGTTTATAAGTCGAAGTAATGCTTATTTATCAGACGGAACTAAATTAGATACAATTGTGAGCTATACTGATGGCGAGTCATCGCAGTTTACTCATTTAAGATCTTCGATACTAGCGTATGTTTCGATAAATTTATTATCTATGATAAACAGATTTCCTCGTTACGCAGTCAGAGTCGCGACAGATTCATTTTATATAAACAAAAAATATGCGGATTCGTTAAAACAATTGCATATTAACGATCATGCATCATGGGGCGAATGGAGAATAAAACATGAGGATATAATTAGTTATTCTGAATCTGCCGATGTTGAAATTGCGAAAACATATTACAAGAATAATCAAATACCAGGGATGTCATCGGCACCATCTGTATATGATCCCGTAGCTAGACATAAAATCGTTTATCTTAACGGGTATGGTGGTTCAGGTAAAACAACACGCGCGATTGAATCATTTACTAAATGTTCTGATATGATTGTTTTGACACCGACACATAAACTCGCCAGGGAAATAAAAGAACGAGGAGTAAAATCGTGTACATATCATAGTTTCTTTAGATGGTGCAGAGACGCATGGACTCCATCGCGGATGGGTGAGAAATACATTCCTAAAATTATTATCTGGGACGAGATATGCACGGTGTCGCTAGAGGTATTAAAAATATTTATTGATTGGCTGTTATTAAAAAATACTGCTGTGATAATGTGCGGCGATCATTGTCAACCACCACCTTTCATTGGATCGTCTCCACATGAGTGGCGGAAAACATTTGTAGATTATTACGAAGAAATAACTGATGACCATAGAGCTATTGATAAATCACTAAAAGAGTTTAAAAAGTTAATAAGATTACAGCCAGATAAGATACAGTGTGAAATAATGGGTAAAGTAATTCCAGAAACATCTATGAATAATTTTTGGGCTTTATGGAGACCTGCTGATTTGATAGTTGCAGGTAGAAAAATAGTTCGCGATCCACTTCAACAACAATTATTTACGTTACACAAAGAAAAAGTTTCAAATCTTCCTGTACCTTTGTGTTATCGTCCAGCAGATACTCGACGACAAAATATTGATGTTGAGATTCCTGGTGGTGGAATACAAAATCTTGTGCTAAATGATATTGTTTTAGTCGTTGTTGATGTTGTTGAGAGCGCGTTAAGTATGGATAAATCGCCGTGGACGTTAGGATACGCTATAACGATTCACTCGTCACAGGGATTAACTATTACCGATACAAGTATTTGGATTGTCGATGATCGTATTGAATGGTCAAATTTAGTTTATCTAGCAGTGTCTCGAGTCAGAAAAATACCTCAACTGCGCCGGGTTATCATGGATTGCGTAATAACAGAGGAAAATCTTGACAATATTGTCGATATAAATAAAAAATTAGCAAATTATAAACAATGTGACAAAAAAAAAATAATCTCGACTTTGATATTGATGTTGAATTTATTATAAAACTAAAAACACAACAGAATAATTATTGTGCAAATTGTAACTGTAATATGCTGTGGCAGTACTCGAGTAATAATCCAAAACAATTTACCGTTGATAGAATTAACAGTAGTCTTGGTCACACAAGCAAAAATGTGATGCTGACCTGTCTTGAATGTAATCGACGGCGAGGCGCTGGACGCTGTGCAAGTTTATAAAAGTGAACGCGGTGGTAATTGTGTATCTGTAGGAATTATTTGCAATTGTTCGCGTACAAATCCACGCTGAGGAGCAGTTGAATCTAATCTGTAGATTGCGGGTCTACCTGTGGACCTTACCACGCTAGAAATTTTGTGTGTGGTCACACTCCAGATAGGATCAGTTGCTCTTTTTCTGCCTCCTTCAAGTTCACCAGGTTCATATAAATATCTTACGGTAACATTACCTAGTACTGGTTGAGAGATTTACGTTGTGTTGGTATATATATATATATATGGAGAGCAGAGGTATATATAGTAGCAGTATATATATATATGCTATACATATGTGTTGCTATATGTATGTATATATATATACATATATACAAGGCTAGCAGTTGCTATGGATATATATTTTGATCGCATTAGAAGGTTTCATAAAAGTTGCACGATTCACTTCGTTGTTTAACGCAGCTATCACACTCGGTAACCTTGCAACCCATTCACGAGATCTCTCCGTGGACTTTAAGTCAGCGGATATTTCCCTCGCGTATTGGTATCCAAATAACCTCTCAGCAAGTGTTCGATTGAATCGTTCAACGATTGCCTGATCACGATGAATTTCTGTGTGTCCTCGTCTCATTTTAACGTTATGTCGCTTCATCATTGATGATATGCACCAAGAAATTCTTTGCCAGGATCAACCTGTAGCAATTGTGGCCATCGTAGACCACCACGTTGATAAATCCGTTCAAAAGCAGATGCAACTTCAGTCGCTGTTTTAGTTGATAATGGTTCTGCTTCTTTATATCTACTCGCAACGTCAACGACGGTTAACTCGTATCTGTATGTGTATTGACGTCTGCAAGTTTTAATGGTATCGTGTGGTAAAAACAAAATATCTGCTTGATGAACTTCATTAGGGGTACTAACATTAAAATGTGCATACTGAATTTTTTTAGGTGGTGGTAGATAGATTTGCCATATTGCCTGCCGTGCTAACCACGCTGCAGCGACATCACGTGAAACTTTTGCTGCTTCAGCAAGTTTATTAATCGCTGCTTTACCTCTCCAGTATCCTCTTGGGCTATAATAAACAGATTCCATTATCATAATCAATTGATTAATTACCAGCCCCTAACATTATTTTACCTTTCATACCAGTTTTTATCAGAAAAGCAGCTAATCTTTCTCGAAGTGATTTATCTTTTATATTATTTATGGCATGAATTAATTTTACATCTGCAATATGTCGTTGTTGTAAATCTTTACTTTTATACGCGACATCATGAACGTGACACGCTTGATCAATTGCGTTTATTGGATACTCTCCAGGTTTTGGTTGGTCTCGGTTATCGAGTCGGATATCGAGACGAGTTCCAGGACTACAATAATTATATTCTGGTAAATGTTTCTCACCAGGATACTTTGCCCATGGAGCTACTGGTAATTTACTTAAAGAAGCAGCGATATCTCCACCTGTCTTTAATGAAATAAATTTGTATTTTTTTGTACCACATTTCACACACCTGCCTGCAAGTGCGCGCCTGTTATTTTTTGTTATTATTGTCGTTAATCCAGTGGTGGACGTATGCACTCTACATCGAAAGCAATATAAATCCATATTATTACTATATAGATATAATTGATTTCTCAGCGACACGAAAACAAGAGGCAGTTAAGCATCATCCAGCGTTACCAAATTCTATCAGAGCAATTATACTTGGCCCATCTGGGTCTGGTAAAACGCAATTATTACTTAATCTGATAATGCGATGGCTGAAGTGGGATAAATTATATTTAGTAGCACCATCTGTAGATGATCAACGATGTTACGAAGTACTTAAAGATTTTAATGAAAATGCAATGTCGCTGACGTGTCCTGATAATGATGCTATTGATTTTATCACCGATATTGATGAAGCTCCATCTGTAGATGATCTTGATGGATGTATCAATAATCTCGTAGTATACGATGATGTGATGCTGGACAAACAATCAAATTCAGCTCGGATATTTTCGCGAGGCCGTCACAAAAATACAGACGTGATTTATGTTACTCAGCGATATACACAAATTCCTAAAGTAATGAAAGATAATTGCAATATCTTAATTGCGTTTAATGGAGTAGATAATTATACTTTACAAAATATTTATTATACTTGGTGTTCAGGGGACATGGACATGATTAAGTTTAGAAACTTCTTTTCAAAAGCACAAGCTATTCCGTTCGGATTTATAACAATAAATTTACATGACCCAAGATCTAGATATCGTATAGGTCTGGATAAAATCTTTGGTTAATTATAGCAGCAGAGAGGGTGAACGACCAATACTGAGTGACCAACGCGTAAACGAAAAATTCCTAAAAACAAAACGCGCGTCAGAGATAAAGTAACGAGATAATCCAATTAGAGGTTGTGGTTTAACGTCGCTGACCTTAAGATTTCCTTTTCGTAGGAACCTTATTTTTTTATAAAATAATGTCTCAAGCAAAATGGTCTATTCAACCTCTCTGCTGCTAATAATAACCAGGTTAAAAACTAGAATAACGTTATTAGCCAGTAATTTGGGAAGTTTCTACCAAAGAATATTGTCTCGACTTTAGAAATTAGGACTCAATGAATATCAAACCTAAATAGGAAAAACAACATACTCTAATAATAACAAATTAAAAAGAGTATATAGGAATAACACCAATATAATTTATACTAAATAGAGATAACTCCTTCCGCTCGAAGCTGGTCGATAGGGTGCCAATCCACCGAGAAGGGAAGTATGGTCTGACCACTAAGGTGTGCAATACGCCGCTAATACGTGGAACTAATCTCGGAGGAGAATGATACCCTTGATGTAGACTATAAAGAAAAGTCTGTCAACTTTTATAAACGGCCAGCACAATAAACACTCTAACATAAAGTAAACACAACAAAATTATATATAATTCATCTCTTTTAACAAAATCAAATTAATTCAATCCATATCAAAATATAAAGAGGAAATATAAAAAACTAAAATATCAGATATCACTGAATAAATAGGAATAAAACCAATATAATTAATAAGGGGAATGGAACGGCGGTCTGATCATTACGGTATGCTAAGGGTAGCAAAAGCGTGCTGTCCTGACCTCGGCTGAGAAAGATGTCCGTGAGCTCCTTAAAGTAAACTGTAAGGAAAGGTCACTTAATTTTATAGGACATAAAACCATCATATATACTACCAAATCTTCACAATAAGCAACTAAGAAACAAAACATGTGTACCAACTTAAACCTCAAACATGGCTTGACACTATATAAATGTACGTAATTCACTGTTTTACATGTAAGTAAACTATTAACAGCTACTTCCTTCTCATAACTTGAATACACTACTCTAGTTTGCAACATTTCTTACTCTGTTATTTTATATCTGTTCTTTTTCATATATGATTTTTTGATAATGGTGTACAGTTAAGTACTTAAGCATAATAATAAAAAACTCATCCTGTTTAAACTTTAGTCATACATAAGATGGATCCAAACCCAAACCATCAGGTTCTGCAACACATTGTGGCAATGATTAATAAATAACCATGTAGAGATGTATCCTCGAAATATACCAACTGCTTTAAAATTTTACAACAAAATCGTGATTCAAAACCCAAGACCATCAGGAACAGCTGCATAATGTGGCAATGATTATCAACAAATTGCAAGTAATTAATAGTATATCTAGCTCCTCAGATTTAGAAACCATAAGTTGGTCAAGCCTTTAAAGCGTAGAAAACGTTCAACCCAACTGATTATATCAAGAAAAAATAACTTGGCAAACTTTGTACATAAACAGTCGCTACAACCCAAAACCATCAGACCCAGCCGCACAAGATGGCACATTTTGGAACAATTTTAAAACTATAAAATACTTAAATTCGATGGTCAACGATTGCAAAAACAAAAAGCAAAGTATATTTCTTACCCATTTAAAAAATCTCCGCTTCTCTACCTATACAAGTAACCCAGCACATAAATTCCATTCTTTATAAAATTTGCGGCAAGACACCTTTAGGTTTCAGACGTAAGGGGATTAAATCTAGGATTAGGTAGTACCTGAAGGTGACGTCGTGGCGGCTCTATTGCCCCCTTTCCCTCCGTGGACGCGACCAGACATAACAATTAAGAAGTGTGCAGTGCACACATAAACGCTTTTGGGAGTGTGGTTCAAATCCGTCCCATATGATAAATTAATAATCCAGCAGTGCTGGAATTAATCATTCGTACATGTCCGACTGGGCGAACAAGAAGTGAATTAAGGGTCAGGCAGTTAATAGTATCATCATATTCGCGACCATTGGAGTGACATAGAAAGACGTACCTCAGAGTTCTTGTAGGTTATCCGCTGATCGCTATTATTAGCAAGCTACTTCAAGAAGGAGCAGACAGAGGAAGACAGAGAGTTCAACAAATATACATCTTTCTACATCTATCCAAATAGTTTAGTATCAACATCACACAATTAGATCGACAGCCAGAGAGCCAGACCCAGCCATTCCAAGTTCCAGTTTCAGTCCAAGAGTCCAGTTCCAGTTCTTGCCAGGTGTGCAGTTCCAGCCCAGGTGCACAGTTCCAGCCCAGCCCAATCAGCCAGCCAGCAGAGCCTCAAATAACTAGGCATACCCTATTAATGATATTCCAGAAGTCACTTTCAACTACAAAGCTAAAAGGGACACAAACCTACAACTGGATGATACTATCCCAATGCCATCCACCCCAAATGCATCTTTGAGGGGAGACAATATAACACTAGCTCACGTATCGAAGGGTACTGATCCAATGAAGATTGAGGGACTATGAACTGAACTCGCATTTCCTCTCGACACCAAAACTAAAAGCAACCCCTCAAAATAATGGTCAAACCCACAGAGGATACACATATAAAAGGTGGATATGAAACACAAGATATTCAAGCAAATGAGCCCACAGCAAGGTCAAAACAAGTGCAAATACACACACCCCTAGGGACCAGAGAACAAATAAATCCTATGGAGACTTTGAATAGGGGGTACAAAACCATGTACTAAAACAACAATAACAACAACAAATACTATCATTATCACCTCCACTAAAAAGCAATAACATCAACATAAAAAGATAAAGGGCAACAAAATCAAGGCTGTATTGCATCAACTCAAAATAAAACTAAATCCAAAATAAGTCAGTAAAGATCCATAACAGCCAAACTCAAGGAACATCCAATAAAAGGGAACCTAGCCCAATACTGACAGAAGAATATGACATCAGGGACTACACGAATATGTTAACACTACTCAAAAAAGGACATCAAGAATACCCGACTAAGAAACAAATTAGGACAAGAATACTTAGTTGTACTACCAGAATTCAAACACTTTCAACACTTGTTAGATCTGGCCCTTATGGCAAACTTTTCAGACTAGAGAAGCACACAATAAAGCCTAGATTCTTCAGCATTTTCTTGCAAATGTCAATTCAGAGCAAGATGTGATAGATGTGGAGGAAATCAATCAGGGAAGTGCATTTACATAGGACAAAAGTGCTCCAACAGCAAGGGGCCACATCAACGCAAATCTTTGGATAGCCCAATAACGATTAGACAAATAGGAATGACCAAATTAATGGAAAGAGATATTATTCCATAGCATAAAAGCCACAATATCAATTGGAAACCAGGAGAAGTAAATATCATTTCAATCAACCATACTGGACAGATAAAATACAAGAGCTATGGATAAGAATTCAGATCAAATTAATAAAGCTGTAACAATCCCTGCAAAATAAAATCCTAATATAAGCACAAATACAGGCAGTAAAGATCCCAAGTGATCAAGTGATCCTACAACAAGGAGCAAAACACATGCCCCTACACCAACACAGAATCAAATTCAAAATAAAAATCCAGTAAACACATTAGACAACTTAAATTTATACCAAGAAATTAACATTATCTAAAACAACTACCCCATAACACAATAAAGCGTCCTCAAACAATTCGGTACCTCTCACTATTTTATTTAAATATATTAGGGATGTGCTGGATGGAATTATTGATCAGAATAAAATAACCTAATACCTGTCCAACCAGTATACTCTACAATGTGCTCCTTTCTAGACAAACACTTTAATGTCATAGAATAAGATTCAAGTAACATCTCATATCACCAAAAATTATAAATCAATAGATTCAAATACTTATATAGAAAGAAAAATAAACCCACAAAAACTTACATCTGGCAGTGGAACTGCAAGGGACCTGTTAAAACATCCTAAATCTGATTAAATTAAAACAAACAAGACAACACAAAA
>JAECUM010061168.1:0-17651 GCA_016617855.1 Megalonaias nervosa
ATATGGTCCATGTCTTGAAAATCTTGTTATTCAACTCACTACTACTTCTGAATGCATGATCATCTGACTTTGGGTTTTACCTGTATAATACTCCTGCCATTGTATCTGTCTTTTGAGAATCTTTTTTTCTACCGATGGTTACAGTTCGTCATATCATTAAATATTTGCCAGAAGGATTTCATGCAGCATTAAGTTGGTTTTAAATAAAAAATGACTTGACTTATGAAATGGCAGTTTTGGTGGTGAACTTGAAATCATGTTAGACAATTGTGTTGATGTAGTGACATTTTCAGTCAAATACTTTGATGCATTGTATTTGATCCTTCTTGAAAATGATACTGATCTAGTGTCATAATCTAATCCTGCAGTAGCCTACATGTCTGAAATAATTTTGTCATCTTTATTGCTTCTGAGGTACATTTTGCAGTTCAGTTAGTGTCAGTGTATTATTAACATACTTTAACTTTGACATTTACAAATAAAATTTTAATACACCTAACATTGTTGCTTACATCTCAGCACTGTTGTTGTCAATGAGTTTGATGTATCTGTGTTAGATGACCCTGGGCTCTTGGTAAACAGTTACTTCCTACATTTAGTGACCTTACAAACACATGGTATGAAAATGCATTTATTAAGTTGGCCTTTAACACATTGGCAGTAATTTCAAGATAATAGGTTTATCTTAATATTATCTATGAGGTTTTTTTATACATACAATAGCACAAGCTGTATGAATGGATTGTTACTCAATATATGTTATTCAATATAATTCTGGATTATTTGCAGAGTTGGCCCATGCAACTTTTCTAACTGGCCAAAACCAACTTGATATTCTATATATTGTTGTTATCATCCATATTGAGGTCAGTGTCTGGTGCCAGTACACCAGGTTTGTTCCATGTATATGCAGACAGTTTGGATAGTAATTACTCTAATTTTCTTGATGCATAGAATAATACAAGCCCATTTTGTCATAGGATTTATTGTACACTTACAAGTGCAGGATGTTGGTACTGTGTAGATATTAAGCCACTACAATAAACAGATCAATTAACATTGAAAGGGAATAGCATCTTGTGATTGTCTTTCTTTTTTAAGCTGGTCTGGTCTATGACCAGAAGAGCTTGTGGGAAGGTATGTTGTCAATTGTCTGCCCTTCTGCCCTTCCACTAGCACATGTATGTTGTCAGTTGTCTGCCCTTCCACTAGCACATGTATGTTGTCAGTTGTCTGCCCTTCCACTAGCACATGTATGTCATTGCTACTCCTAATAAACTACTGTCATGAAACTTGACATGTATATATTAATTCTATGATCTACTTAGTGAAAAATTTGCTGTTAATACAGCCAATATGGCCACCACAGCAACCATCTTTAAAATTTTTGTATCACTATTCCTTCACTGAAAGACATCTTATGATATCTAGTTGGTTCGAAATGAAAATGGTGCTGATCTGACGTTCAATGTGGCTATCATTGCAGCCATCTTGAAATTCTTATTAAAGCTAATCCTGAATGGATGGTTGTATTAACAAGGGGTTTTAACAATAAGACTTCTTCAAATGTCAATGATAAATAAAAATGGTCTCTATCAAGTGTTCATGGCAGACATATTGAAAATCTTGTTATCACAACTGGTCTTGCACAGAAAATCATTTTGACATTGGGTGTTCACCAAAAGACTTCTACATATATCTAGTTTTCTGTAAATAAAAATAGTCATATTAAAATTCCAAATTCTTGAATGGGAGGTCTTCAGTGTACATACACACATGCAGATATTGATTAAGATCCCAGGTCATAACTATTTGAAAGAAGTCTTATTATGTTGGTTAGTGTCATTGTCTTCTACACTTTAATCAAGTGCATCATGGTTTACCTGGGCTTGGGGAGATGGAGGTGCAGTCTATTTAGGCAATATGTGGTTCTCGTTTGTCTGTACAGGTAAAGGTGTAAATAAGTAGGGTCTTGCTTGTGTTTTTGTTTTTTTGATTAGTGGCATTGCCTTCTACACTCAGAATATTAAGTGTATATGGGTCTACCATGGCTGGGGAGAGGGAGGTGTTCAATATCTAGGCACTGTGTAGTTTGTGTTTACTTGAACAAGTAAGTTTTGTAATTAATAATCACTTTACTTGGAAAAATACTGCTGGAATTTGAGGTTACGTTTGCAGCTGGAGATGTCAGTGGTGACAGTGCTGGTGTTAGATCTATTGTTTATGTTTCAGACAGTCCAAGAAATCCATTAGAAGTCCATGCCAAGCATCCATGGTCCTGAATTAAAATGTTTTTCTTTTGTCTGTGGTACTTTCATGTAAAAATACATACCCATATTACTATAAGTGCTGGAATTTCATCATGACACGTTCATTCAGCTGCTTCAATGATGAGTTGCTACTGACATGGTTAGTGACAGTGTCATGATTTGTTTCTTGATGTGTATAAAATTATGGATTACCTTTCTGTGTAAATTTATAATCCTATTTGATGAATCCAGAGAACTCGGACTGGATCCATTCAGAATGTTCTGACATTGTTAGACTTACTGCCATATTTGTTTGCAGAAGTAATTATTTTCAAAAAAAAAATACCACATCATTATAATCCTATTTGATGAATCCAGAGAACTCTGACTGGATCCATTCAGACTGCATCCAAGTATATGTCCTCACACTACAACAGATGTGTGTATAGATTTATTGCACTTAAAAATTTCTTCTGTTAATACATATTGAATTTATTCAGCTATATGATGTGTGACTAATAGCATTCATGTTATTAAAGGTTAATTGTTGCATCAGAGTTCTCCTGTTTTTTCAGCTCTACTGGTCGTCAATTAGAACAGTTATTTGGAGTGGTCTGTTGTTTGTCATACATTTTAGGTTTGTGTCATGACTTCGAGGACAGGGTCTGGGATATGGTGGTTGTAGAACATATATTAAAAGAATGGAGATTTACTATGGAAGTAACTCTGTTTTTCCTTTTTTGTTTTGCTTTAGAAACTATTTACAATACAAAAAGAGATACTTTGCTAAAATAATTAACATGACCTCCAGGGAAGTGTCCTCACACTAAAACAGCAGTATCTTTAGATTTATTGCACTCAAAAACTTGTTTTGTGACTTCATATATGATTGTATTCAGCTGTGTAACTAACAGCATTCATTTTAGGTTAAATGACTAATGTGTCATGACTTGGAGAATGGGGTCCAGGATATGGTGATTTGTAGAACATATATTAAAAAAATAAAGATTTACTATGGAAGTAACTCTGTGTTATTACCTTTTTTCTATCAAAGTAAGTTTCATTGTGACATGGTCTTTATTGTGTTTTGATTGACTATTTTTGTTTTCTTCTACTAGATCAGACAGAGGACAAACTTGATACACTTAGAAGACTAAAATATATTCCAACAACACAGGCAGAGGAAGCTAGAGAACTGCTTGAGAGAAAAAGATCAGTTGTTATCAAAGGGAATCCAGGAGAAGGCAAGACAACTACTGCCCTTCACCTGATTGACAATGAAATGTATAGAAATAGACGTGCCGTGCTTTCTTTTCCAAGGCACTGGGAAAAAGTGGACACAGATTGGGTAGACATTATCATACTGGAGGATATATTTGGACAATTTGACCTTGATGATGATCGTTTGCAGGAATGGATGGTACATCTACCTACCATACAGGAACATGTTGATGCAGGAAAGTTACAGGTCATTATTACGACAAGAGTTGACATAATGTCAAAGGCTTACTCCAAAATAGGATCATTAAAACTTTTCTCAGATGATTTGTCACTGACACTGTCCTCAGAAAAGCTAAATCGTTCAGAGAAGATGGGCATTTTGAACAGAGAGCTTCGCAGACATAAAATAAACATGGAAGAATATAAAAAAGAAATATGCATAGCTAAGTTTAGAGGTTTGATTGGTTTCCCCCAGTGTTGTTCACTATTTGCAATGGATAGTAAGTTATTTGATAGAGGACCAGGGTTTTTCAAATCTCCAGAAAAATTCTTTGTTGAAAATATCAGAAAGTTAGAGGATACAAGATTCCTAGCTCTGGCTTTTCTGTTTTGTAATGGTGAGATATATGAGGAATATTTATCATCTGAAACCATGCCTGAGTCTAGCATATGTTTACTGATGGATCTGGTTTCAAAGCTGAACATTTAAAAAAAGATGGCATCCATTACATTACTGAGAGATGCTTATAACAGTTTTTTGGAATTATACGTTGTAAAAACCATGTCATATAAATTTGAACTGATGTTAAGAGATGAAAAACCCTGCATCCACTTCACACATGCTACAGTCTGTGAGGCTGTAGGACACGTCCTTGGGGATCGATGTCCAGAGATGCTGGTAAAATATGGTGACTCAGAATATTTATATCAGAAGACCTATACTGCAGAAGCCAAGGACAGTACTTCTCAGAATGTGTTTATACCTGTGTCTGTGTATGGATGTTTGGCTAAGAGGATGATTCATGATGTTGTAGAGCAAAGACTTGTAAGGAGTGTTGTGAAACATTCAGCACTGAAACAGCATGATTTTGGGATGAAACTGAAAGATGAGTTGCACAAAAGTAATAAGGTCAAGAATTTTTTCATGGCTAAACTAGACTTAATATATGACCAAAATGTGTCAGAAGAAAAGTGTATCACATTCATGCAATGCATGTTACAATGTGAAGATGTAGTGAGATTAGTATATATTCAGTTGTTGGAATGTTTGGAATGTGCACATAAGAAATTCAGCACTGGCTGTTGGCAGAGTGAAGAGAAGCAGAAGCTGCTGGAATTAGCTCTCTACTACAACCATTTTCAGATTGCAGATGAACTAGTAACTGGGAATGCCACTTATACACATGTAAGCCTCTGTAATGCAGCCAGACATGGTGACCTTGATAGAGTTCAGACTATCCTAGAGACCTTAAAGGGGAGTCAGGTTTTCAATCCAGGATGTAAGGAGGCAAAAAATGCATTATATATAGCCTATATATCAGGAAACCAGGACTTGATTGAGCTTTTATTGAAAGAAAAGATCATACTGGATAGCAAGCATGTAGTTGATGCTGTACAACATGGAGATATAAATATTTTGATGAAGGTGGTGGAACATTTGAAAGGTCATAATAAGTGGAATCCACATCATGAGCAAAGTGGGACATGTATAAATGAGTTCCCTCCAGATAATTGCTATAATGCAGCTAAAATTCCATGTTTAACAGCACTGTACAAAACTTACTGTAATGAGAAGTTTGACATGGTAAATTATCTTTTGAAAAATGAAGTGAAAGTATCAGTGCCCATACTTGTTTATGTGGCAAAATATAGTTCACAGCATACTGTTGCCCGAGTGATACAAGATTTAAAAGTTACTAATTCATGGGATCCCAAGTGTGATGGTGGATCTGAAGCATTTGTAAATGCTTATTGTAATTGGAGGGATGATGTATGTGATATTCTGGTTCAGAATGGGGTCTCATTAAAAATGAAGAATCTTCCTGTTATATTACAAACTGACAGATGTAAATTGTTGAAGTCTGTTAAGAAAGCAATACAATGTGTGAAAGACTCCAACAATTGGTATCCCAGGTGTGAGGATGCATCTAGAGCATTAGCATATGCTTATACGCATCAGAGGTATGATGTGTCTGATCTGCTGGTTCAAGAGGGAGTCTCATTAAGAATGAAGAATCTTCCTGATATGGTATACAATATATCATTGAGGTCTGTTAAAATAGCAATACAACATTTGAAAGACACTGAGAATTGGGATCCCAAGTGTGGTGATGCATCTAAAGCATTCATGAATGCTTCTTCACATCGAAATTATAATGTGTGTGATCTGCTGGTTCAGGAGGGGCTCCCAGTAAAGATGAAGAATCTTCCTGATGTGGTATACAGTATATCATTGGAGTCTGTTAAGAAAGCAATACAACATTTGAAAGACACTGACAAGTGGGATCCCAATTGTGATAATGCATCTAAAGCATTCACGAATGCTTCTTCACATCGAAAGTATAATGTGTGTAAACTGCTGGTTCAGGAGGGGGTCATATTAAGAATGAAGAATCTTTCTGATGTGGTGGTATACAGTGTATCATTGGAGTCTGTGAAGAAAGTAATAGAAGATTTGAAAACCACTGATAATTGGGATCCCAAGTGTAATGATGCATCCATAGCAGCAGCAAAAGCTTCCTGTTATAAAAGACGTGATGTGTATGATTTGCTGGTTCAGGAGGGAGTCTTAATAAAAAGGAATATCTTTTATATGGCATATATGGTGTATCGTCCGCAATATACTGAAGAAGTGAGAAGCTTACATTTGTACGACTACTGACAAGTGGGATCTGTTATGTAATGATGATTATAAGCATTTAAGAAGGCTTATAGCAGGTATTTACAAATCCACTTGCCCTACTTCCAGGACTAACTCAAATTCTGTTTGGGCAAGCTCACAATTGCAAGGCACTTGCCTAAGGACAAGTCCAAAATTTGAGAGAGGAATGCAAGGTAAAAGAAATTTTATTTAATGTCAGTGGTCTGGGTAAATACAATAACTCTGAGTGAGCTAATTTACCGACAAAGGGTCGTGTGCATTTCCGAATGCTTTATGTTCTTTAAGTTTTATAAGCTGAGACCTTGCCACAGTGCATATATCAACACCTTTGTATAGCATTGATATGTTGTGCATTCTTCTTCTGCATATCTGGCTACAGTTTCTTTCACCTATTGTACTTCCATCATGTAGTTAATGTCAAGGCCAATCTCACATTTTCTTGCGTAGATGTGATAATGTGAATATTTACTATTTAAAGCAAGTTTTGACATGTACAGAATAAATATTTATATTTTAACATCAGTTACATTGTAATCATAATATTTGTATGTGTCAGAGAGTCGGGTAGATTGGTTTCTCACATTGTTCTACAAGACAGGTATACTGGTGTAAATCACAGCATGTTTTTCACATCATTCTTCAAGTCTGGAATAGTGTTTTAAATCATAGCACGTTTCTCAGCTTGTTCCATACGTCATATGTGGTGGTGTAATACAGCACTTTTCTCACTAATACCTGATTGTTCCCATTTGACACCCATGATCAGCCTTGTTTTTTTTCTTTGGGTCATTTGTTTCATGTTCACAAAATTGGTTAGTTAACAATAACATTGCTGTTTTAAGCATTACAATTTCTGAATTGTCTATTATTTTATGTAAAATCCTTGGAAAGTGAGATGAAAACAAGAGAAAGAACATTGCAGATGTCAATTTGTACACGTTGTATTACAGGATAAAGTGTGAGTTCAGACTGGTGAGTTTTTCTTTTTCTTCTATAATTATGTTAGCTTGGTGTATGTAAACCTGGGTAGCAGTTTAGTTGTTTTTCTGTATGTAGCGGTATGTATCATACATGATTGTAGTTCAAGCTGGGAAGCAATTTGATTCTTTTCATTACATATATATGCCACCTGGTTTTTAACAACCTGAGGAGCAGTTTGATTGTTTTCAATACTTATATGATACCTGGATGTAAGTTGATGATAATGACATTTCCCTTTGACCTTTCATTGGAATATTCATTAATACCTGGCCCATGTACAAATTTCTTATTGGTATACATGCTCACTTTTTCTTACAAAATGTATTGCATTCATTGAGCATGCGTATTAATGCATAGATCTACACAGGTCCTATTATTGGTTATAAAGAAAGATGAAATGGCTGATCGTGCACACTGTCACTCTGGTCCGATTATGTGTTCTATTAAAAGGAAGCATGGACAGATCATTCAGCATGTACACTGCTACTCAGATCCTATTATGCATACAACTACAATGGTCTTGTTATTTGTTTTAATGATGGGTCAAATGGACAAATCATATTTGTTAAGCTATACATAATTCACTGTCTTTGAATTATCTGTTGATTAATACATATGTTTCCCCCCCCCCCCCCAAAAAAATGTGTGTATTTTTTCATTTAGACACCATAGATTTTTAATAAATGAATATGAATTTATTATGGATTCATCTAAGTCCATCATGTTGAATTCAGACTGTTTCGTTTGTTAATTCTACAAGCAATACATTTTGTATGTTATTTTGTATAGTCTAATTTATGGATACACGGCATTTCATTTACTTTCCATTCTTTCATAAGTTCATTAGTACTTGCAAATTGGAATATATCTGGGTTTTCCAGCTTCAGGATGTGACAAATTCAAAATTCAGATATTTATTTGCTTGACATGGAAAAGAAACTGTTAGTCCACTTTTAATGCACTTTAAAAGAAATATATAACTTTAATAATCCCTTTTTTACTTTTATGAGTTGCTTTGTATTATTTATTTTTTTAAAATTATTTGTTTACTGATATTCTGAAAAAATGTAGTTGCTTGTTGGGCTACATGAATTTCACAAATTGTACCCCAGATCCAGCATTGTCATACACCCATGAAACCAGACATGATTTGCCAGCCCATGTGTCTGTATTTCACAATAATTTAATATTTTTATTTGTATTTTCTCAGTATACTGAATCTACTGTATGTGATGTGAAGTGATTTGGATTTTTAACGTAGCTTTAAAAAAAATTCAGTCATATATCTATGATGTTTGCAGTGTGGCAGTTTATAGTGATGTCTAGCACTGCGACATCATGCCTCAACATGTCCCACCCAATCACATTATCCTGACACCAGGCCAACCAGTCTTAACACTAACCTGTTAATGCTGAGCACCTAGCGAGGCAGCTGTTAGTATCATTTTTATGTCTTTGGTATGACTTCACTGGGGTTCGAACCTCTAACCACTAGGCCACCAGAGCGGTCTCTAATGTATCTTGTACATTCTCAACCTATTGAACCAAATGTATGAATATGTGTATACATGTATTTATCTTGTATTTTCTCAACCTGTTGAACCAAATGTATGAATATGTGTATACATGTATTTATCTTGTATTTTCTCAGCTTTTTAACCAAATATGTGAATATGTATATACATGTTTTTATCTTGTATTTTCTCAGCTTTTTGAACCAAATATGTGAATATGTATATACATGTATTTATCTTTTAATTTCTCAACCTATTGAACCAAATGTATGCATATGTGTATACATGTATTAATCTTGTATTTTCTCAGCTTTTTGAACCAAATGTGTGAATATGTATATACATGTATTTATCTTGTATTTTCTCAGCTTTTTGAACCAAATGTATGAATATGTATATACATATATTTATCTTGTACATATGCAATCTTTTGCCTCATTGTCGGCATATATTATATTTTTCTTATCCATTTATTGTCATTTTATCTCATGGATTTTAATTCCATTAAGACAAATTGGAAGACAACAAGAAGCCATGCTATTGCTATAATCAAATTACTGTTTATTTGCATGTAATTCTTAGTATAAATATCTCACAGTTAATTTGAATGATAGTTTCATTTAATGTAGAAACACTGTTTGTGTATTATGTTTCTAAATTATAGATTGACTGAATTTGATATTGCCTGGAACCCTGGATTATAAACATTGTTTTTGTTGGATTTTTATGGTTAAAACAGAGTCACAAAGAAATGACATCTGACTGGGCTGCCCTCAAATTACAGACCAACTAAACATCAGAATTGATTTTAAGTTTAGCATGATAATGTTTTTATAATCTTAGTACATTGTTACATTAGCCTGTTCTCTTCTAAAATATAAATAATTGATAAATGTTTGATCATCACATTTTGAGTATTGATTTGTATACAGATTCTAAATTTGTATGAGTTTAGTGGGCCATAGTCAGTTACAGCACTGAGATCTAAACGATTACATCCAAGCACACTTCTTTGTCTGATTTCTTAGAAACACAAGGACTCGATCACTGTTTTAAATTTTGAAATTTATGCTTGAGTTTGAATTTGTGCTCAAAAACATACAGTCTCCAGGACAATATATAAATTTAATAATGGTTTTCACTTAAGAATATTTAAATTGTGCATAAACTAGTGATTAAACTCATCATGAAAATTGGTCATGTTCATGGTTTATAATTATAATTACTAATTGTCAATTATCCCAAATAATCTTACAACCATACATATGAAACTATGCTTGGATCATTTTCCAAAAGGCTTGTATACATGTAACATTAATTCTTATCTATCTTTCGTGAACCTCTCATTTTGTCTTGTTTCAGAATAACAATTGCACCACAGACTTGATACTGGCCTTTTTCTCATCGCTTCATTATCATTGTTAATGACTGATATTGGTATAATTGTTCTCTTCACTTCATTATCATTATTAGTTGACTGATACTGGTCTTATTTTCTTCACTTCATTATCATTATTAATTGACTTATTCTGGTCCTATTCTTTTTACTTCATTATCATTATTAATTTATTAATTGACTGATATTGTTCTTATATTCTTTTCTTCATTATCATTATTAATTGATGGGTACAGATCTTATTCTCTTCACTACATTATCATTGTTAATAAATGATACTGGTTGTATTCTTTTCACTTCATTATCATTATTAATGTATTAATTGACTAATACTGGTCTTATTTCTCTTTTAATTATCATTATTAATTGACTGATACTGGTTTTATTTTTCTTCTCTTCTCTTCATTATCATTATTAATTGACTGATGCAGGTCATATTCTCTTCATATAATTATAATTATTGATGAGAAAGGAGACTCCACAATCTTTCAGTTGAATATTGTTATATGATAACGCCACTTTAAGTTGGTCCAAGACGTGCACTTTTAAGATGTCAGTACTACTCAACCATCGAAATTGTATGAGCTGTTGAAGTTATGTTTGTCACTGAATATGGAAGGGACAAGTCATGTATGATACATCATGTAACAATAGTGATATTACAATGGTTGATAAGTGTAATACATGTAAATGTTTGTGATTGAACTTGGAATGGACAAGTCATGGACTATACATAAATTGGGATAACAGGTATGCAGATGCATCTACAGGATATTGCATGCTTCAGGTTGTTACAATATAATTTGTGTGATCCACTGGTTAAGGAATGAGTCTTATTAACAATAAAAAATATTTCTGATTTGATTTTGGTATCACTGGATTATGTGAAATAAGGTTTGAAACATTTCAAAGATATTGATATTTGGAAACCCAGGTTTGATGATGCTTCTAAAGGAAATTATGATGTTTGTGATTCAGGAAGGTGTGTATGCATGTGATTTGGGTTTTTTAATGTAGTGTTAATAGTTTTTCAGTCATATCGCTACAAAATCTGCAGTGTGGCAATTTATAGTGATGTCTAGCACTGGAGCATCATGCCGCAGACATGTTGCATCATGTCCCACCCAGTCACATTATCCTGACACCAGGCTGACCAGTCCTAACACTAACCTCTTAATGCTGAGTGCCAAGAGAGGGAGCTGCTAGATACAATTTTGGCATGACTTTGCCGGGATTCGAACCCTCAACGTCTCACATCTGATGTGGATGCTGTAACCACTTAGGCCACTGGAGCAGTAGTTCAGGAAGGTGTCTCTTTACCAGAGAGGAATTTTCCTGGTGTGTAATATAGTGTATCAATAATGTATCATTGTATCATTATGTACTATTAATGTATCAAAGTATGATGTGTTGGATCTGTTGGTTAAGGATGGGGCCTCACTCACAATCTTTGAGTTATTGGGGTGGGTGTGATCAGGTATCATTGGAATCTGTGGAGAAAGTAATAATTGGAAGACTCGGGCAGCTGGGATCTCATATGTAAAATGCATGTAAAGCTTTGTTGGTATGTTGTGTATGATATTATTTAGGATCGAGCTTGATAGACAGTGGAAGAAATGGGTAGAAAGCAGCTTCAGGTAGGATTCTTTTTTCTCCTTATAGTAGATTTATATCCCTTATAGTTTATCAATTTCTTGTTAACCAGCAGGTGTAATACAGTCATTTAAATGCTCAAATTGAATGAGTTCCTACTGCAGTAGGTTAACATGACACTACTTTTACCATTTTACTGAAAATGCTCCCCACTCCCCACATTCTTGGGATGATGTGTCCAATGCATATCATTTCAGGTAACTAATGGAGGCAGGAGATGTTGTAGCACAGTGGTTAGCTGCCAGATTTGTGACCAAAAGCTTGCAAGCTTACGTCCCATAACCTACTTGTGTTGCTGTGACATAAAACTCCAAATTGTCTCTGCAGTCATATGCAATAGTGTCAAAACTATTATTCCTAGATTACACTGTTTTCAAAATTAACCACTTTTCTCTGTTAGGCTCAGCACTAGAAATCTTACTTGTGTTGCTGAGATGCAAAACACCATACAAACTTAACTGTCTGTACATTAATATGCATTAGTATAAAATCAATTAAACTTATAGCGATGACATTTTAGAGACTTAATCATGGCTATTAGTAAATGAGGATTAGATTTTCAGGTTATTACAGCATTTAGGTCAGTTTTTGTGATGGTGGAATCCTGTCACAGTGGTGTCAAAAAGATGGCATTATAATTGTTATGAGCATTTCTGGTATCATGAAGATGGCATTGTAATTGTGATGGAGGAACTTTATCACAGTAGTATCATGAAGATGACATTATATTTGAGATGAGTAATTCTGTTCTCATGAAGAAGGCATTGTAATTGTGATGGAGGAACTGATGACAGTGGTATTGTGAAGATGGCATTTTGATTATGACAGAGGATAGAAAACAAATAGTTACTATATGTCCCAAAAAACATTCTTTTGCTTTGAAGAGCCTGCATTTTTCTTGAGTGTTGAGGAGTTGATTTATGAGGCAAGAAATTATGTCTTAAGTCTGAAAAGATTATTATTTTAATTTATATCAGATAAGCTGGCATATCTTCATTAACGATTTGTGAATCTTTGAATTACAGATTTGCTTGTTTGACAAGTTATAAGAAATATGAGTATGATTTATGTGAACTTTACAAATATGCATTAGGGGCTCCAAGTGACCAAGTAATCTAAAGTGCTTATCGTTCTGGATCACTGCCATCTTACCTCTGTCTGCAGGGGTTTGAGTCTCGGGCTTGACCAATGTGGGTATGTGAGGAAGCTTGCCGATAGCTTCTTGTGTGTTGGTGGTTGTTTCTGAGGTTTTCCACCATTTATACTGGCCACCATGAATAGCCTATCATGTGCTGAAAAATGGTGTTAAACCCTGTAACAACAACAACTACAACAAGTATGTTTTATTATTTTTTTAAACTGAGTTACCCAAAATGACTGATGTGTGATAATGTTGAAATTCTGTTTCTTTATCTTGAAATCATGGCTAGGTTGAGTTTTGTGACTATATACCAAATACTATATCCCAACATAAAGAATTTGCAAGACAGAAACAGTTGAAATTAGTTGAACGTTTAAGTGATTTTTGTAAATGTTCTTAATTTTTAACATAAATTATGGCATCTGATAGAATGTTCATTCTTCTGTATTGGTGACCTACCATCAACAGCCAGTTTGAGTGTTTATCCAATGTCCAATTGGCCTATCAGTTTCTAGTAGCAACTGGCAAGTGTGTGTGACCTTCTTTTATTACCTCACATTCAGAAAATTTCATCTGGAAAAAATTTATACCTGGTCCTGGTTTCACTTAATTTCTGAACATTTTCCTCAAATTGACATTTTATATTATCTTTCTTTAGCGACTTCTAACAATATTTTAGATAACTTCTGCATCCAGGCATCCTTCTGATGCAACTCAGTTCTAATTTAATAGGCCAAATACAACCAAGTTAACCATAGGTTAAAAAAATGTGTTTCCAGTTAGCCAACTGTCCTTATTTTTCATTGATGACCCTAGCACGTTTTTCCCCCAGGATTAATTTTTTTTTTTTTTTTTTAAATTTTGGAAAGTTGATTTAGGCATCTAATTCAGCCGGTTTTGCCCAGAACTTGAAGCGATAGGAACATTATATATTCTAATCAATTTAATATGTATATAATGTTTAAAAAAAAAAACTACCTAGCTACCCTAATTTTAAAACCTATACAATAGGAAACATGCACATTTTTTTAAGAGCCTAGCATGTTTCTCACAACATTGTACAAAATCAGGTATACTGATGTAAATCATAGCATGTTTGTCATTATTCTAAAAGTCAACCTTAGTGTGATAAATCACAGCACAGTTCATGTATTGTTCTGCAAGTTAAGTGCAGTAGGTTAAGCACGAAACACTTCTCCTTCTACAAGTCAGATATAGTGGTGTACATTGCAACACTTTCTTGCATTGTTCTGCAGGTCACATGTAGTGCCATAAATCATGGCCCATTTCTCAAAGCATGCACAAGTTCAGTGTAGTGGGGTTACCATTTAACCTTTGTTATGATTTAATTTTGATACTGGTCAGATTATTGAAGACAATTTTCTGCTAACCATTTATGTGCATTGGGTCTGTCCTTTGAAGTAGAAGAATCGCACACACACACACACACATATATATATATATATATATAATACAGTGTTGCATTTGGATGTCAAGGGCAAGGGACCAGTGAAATGTTTTTGCATGTTCACAACAATGGTTACTTGACAATAACATTGCTATTTTATTTTATTTTATGTGAAATCCTTGGAAACAGTCTGAGATGAAAACAGTACCATAATCATTTCAGATGTCTGTGTTTGTTGCTTCTTAAGACAGAGTGAGAGTACAGCCTGGGGAGCAGTTTGGATCCTCTCTGTATGTAGCAGTATTTATGTTGCATGATTGTTCTTTAAGCTGGGAATCAGATTTGTTGTCTTCTTTACATATACATATTAACTGTATGTAAGTCAACAGTAATGTCCTTTGTCTTTGATCTTTCATGGGAATAATGGTTGGTCCAGATGTAAACTAGGTATTAGTGTACATGTATTTTGCTCACTTATTCTTACAAAATATCTTGTTTGCCAGGAGCATGCATGCCAGATGCATACATCTACACAGATCATATTATTAGTTTTAATGAATGATAAAATAGATCATTGAGTATGCCCACTGCTGCTCAAGTCCTTTATGTGATGTACTGAAAGATCAAATAGAGCATTGTGCATGCACTCTGCTGCTCAGGTCCTGTTATATCTATAAGTCAGATGGGTCATTGAGCATGCACACTGCCACTCAAGTCCTGTTATTTATATAAGTCACATGGGTCATTGAGCCTGTCATAGGTGGCACTCTACAGTTTCGCATTTTGCATAGGGTTAGAATTTTAAAGAAAAAGAATTTCCCCGGGTTTCCTCACTGGGCATACTGGCTATTTAAAAAGACTTTGTATTTCTTAGGTATAGTTCAAAGAACCTTTAATTCACTTTATTTTGGTGTATGATTGATGGGTGTAATAATGGTTATAGAGTATACAGCTTGGACTTATTCCTGATGTGCACCTTGCAAAAAAGTGCTAGCTCCACTTGGTCATTTGCACTTACTGAACTTCAGAGGTAAATCGTATAAAAAAGAGCCAATAACTTTGTTTAGAATTTATATATTTGGTAATTCATTCATTACACTTTCAGAAGCTTGTATTGTCTAGTCTGGCATAATTCATTTTCCCTATTTTAATAGCTGCTATGGATAATGTACTTTAGACTGATTCAGGCTGATTTTTTGAGCACAAGGGAGCAGTCATTTTAGTTAGCAGTGTGCTTAGATCATGTACAATTTCCAAGCATACAGTATCCAAAGAAATGTGAGCCACATTACATTAAAGTATCATAGGGGTATGTCAACGTCCTCTCCACTTTGCATGTTTTAAATGCAAACAACTTCACTTTTACATAAGTTACTCTCTCAAAAGTACATAATAACTGGTGAGAGCAACCATATGTATGATATCAGTCACATGGATGATTGAGCATGCACACTGCCACTGAGGTCTTGTCACATGTATGATATAAGTCAAATGGGTCATTAAGCATGCACACTGCTACTCAGGTCCTGTCATATATTACAATTAAAGGTCAAATGAGCATGCCCACAAGATGCATACAGCTACAATGGTCCTATTACTTGTTCTAATGAAAGGTCAAATGGACAGATCATTTTTGCTCAGCTGTACATCATTCATGTCTTTGTAATTATCTTCTGATGAATACATGTATTTTACATCATTGATGCACTTTTATATGAAATATATAGCTTTAGTAATCCCTGTTTTACTTTTTATAAAATGTAGCTGCTTACTGGATTACCTGAATTCCACAAATCATCACCCCAGTCCAGCTTTGTGATAGCCCCTGGACACCAGACACAAATCTCCAGAACCCAATATAAGTGGTCATAATAATTATTGTTTTAACTTGTATTGTCCCAGCTTACTGAACCTAATGTATGAATATGTATATACATGCATTTATCTTGTATATCTTCAATATTTTGCATCATCGTTATTGGCATATATTATGTTTTGTGTCCATTTATTGTCATTTTATCTCATGGTTTTTAATTCCATCATTAATTCATATAAAGTAAAGACAAATTGGAAGGTAAGAAGAAGCCATGGTGTTGCCATATTTAAATTTCCATTTGTATATATGAATTTTGATATAAATATTTATTTGCATGTAATTCTTAATATAAGTATCATATATGTAATCTTAATCATAGGTTAATTTGACCTAGACAAGTTATAGGTGTATTTGTTTTCTAAATTACATATTGTCTGATTTAGGTAATGACCATGGCCATGGATTATAAACATAGCATTCTAGTTTGGGATTTATGTTCAAATTCAGACACACAAAGTATTGACATTTGATTGGGTTGGTTTCAGATTACATTGGATGTTGAACTGGTTCTAGGTTTTGCATTATAATGTTGCTATAATCTTTGTGTATTGTTAGATCAGAACATTCTGTTCCAAAACAGCAATGACTGATAAATGACTGATTGTCTGTCTTTGAGCATTAATGTGTATTCAGATTCTAAATTTGTATGAGGTTGGTGGCTATAGAGCTACAGCAGTGATTTCTAAAGGATGATATCCAAACACCTTTTGGTTTAATTGTTTAGAAATGCAAGGACTCTCATCACTGTTTTAAATTTTGAAATTTAAGCCTAAGTTTGAATTTGTGCTCAAAAACAGTTTACATTCTCCAGGACAAGATGTAAATTTGATAATGACCTTAATTAAAGGGATTTTAATTTGTGATTAAACTAGTGATTAAATTCATAATGAATATTGGTTACATTTATGGTCTATAATTGTAAGTATTAATTTTCAATTATGCCAGATGATCTTACAATTATACATCTGCAACAGTGTTTGGATCATTTTTCTGAAGGCATGTGTAACTTCAGGGCTTATTTATTATTCATGAACCTCTCGTTTCTGGTTGTTACAGAGTAATGATTTTTACCACAGACATGATACTAGTCTTATTTTATTCACTTTATTATCATTGTTAATGACTAAGAAGACTCCATTGTCTCTTAATTTGATATTGTCACATAATATCACTTTAAGCTGGTCAAAGGCATGCAACTTTAAGCAGTCAGCACTACTCAACCATTAAAACTACATTGCACTTTTTCAGTTACTTTTCATGTTTTAACATCTTTTTTGCATGCATCTGGTAAAATGTTCATTGTGATTTGCCATGAGATAATAATAAAACAG